>ML781906.1:165527-177746 GCA_009831015.1 Picea engelmannii | reverse complement strand
GAAGTGCTCAGATCTATGGTCTATCAGTGGGCGTATGGATGGACGACTGACAATACTTTTCGGACCCCCTGACCATTCTTCTTTTAATGGTGGGGGGGGGGTCCGGAATGAAATGGTTTTTTGGTAGCCCCCCTACTCTAACATGGTAGGAATATATTGCACCAGAATCCCACCACTTACCGCAAACCATTTTACCACTTACTATTTACCACTTTTCTGACATACCATCGTTGTCTCATGACATCACTTTCCACTATCTTCCCCTACAAATACCATCTCATAACTCTGTCACTCCATCCCCCCTGTTCACCTGTCACAAGTCCCCTTACCATTGCTGGTCTCCAATCAACACCCTCCATGTCACCCGGTCGTACTCGTCACCCATTTTTCACCTGCCATCGCACGCTCCAAATGACCTATTGGCCATTTATTATAGGCTAACTTATCCATTAGCCTGTTGATCTGTCCCTCATGCCAAAAGGGTATTCATTCACTCAAAACTATCCCTGCTCCTTCATTCGCCCATTTCTCATCTTATCCTCACATCAAAAAAATTTCCTTGTCTCCTCTCCGATTTAGTCAGCAACCAAACCACAACCATTACCACTAACGTTTTTGTTTGAATTGCAGGTACTTTTCATAGTGATGGCACCAAAATCCAAGAAATCAAAAGCTAGGGAAAATCCTTTCCTCCCACCTCCTGTTGACCTCGACAGGATCCCATTGGTCGAAAAAGATCATCTAATCTCATATACAAGGTGTGAATTTTATTTCTTGGATTTGCAGTCATGGCTCAAAGACAATTTCTTAGCTCAAAGCGATGAAATTGAGCTCTGGAAGTCCAATCTTCCTCTATATCTTTTCCCCCGGGTCCATCATTTCTTTGAATTTTCCCTCAAATGCCAGGCTCATTACCCCCCTGAACAGAGAACCATAGTATCATCATCGAGAGAAACTATGTTCTTCATCACACTAGAGGCCATTGATCAAATGATGCAAATACCCAGAATGGAATCTGCCTCCCTTTCAATCTTGAAATCATAAACGCGTTATACCAGAAACTATATTTTTCTCAAAGAGCCCAGATCTTTGAATTTTTCCTCCCAAAGGATGCTCAGTTCCCCAAGTCAAATCCCTCGTATCCTTCCTCCATGTTCTCAGAAAAGGGAAACCAAGTCATTTCATCACTCTATTGTCTACTTGGTTATTTTTCATACGAATGGGTGGATGAACCTATATTGGGTTTTCTGTCCATTTTCTCTACCAAGGAAAATCCCACCACTTAGTTCGACTACAACACTTTCCTAGCGGAGAATATTCACGAGCAATTTTCAAAATTTGACACAGAGGGCATGTTCTGGTATTCCTCCATATTGGCTTATGTGTTCACCTTCTTTCAATCGGATAGGTTATCTTTCTCGATGCATAAAATGGAAAAGGACGGGAAGCCACAAGCGGTAACATCTTGGACTTCGCTGCTCAGACGGAATTCCAAGAGTTCAGTTTCAAACAGTTCATCGAGCAGTTTTACCACCCAATGGTGTGCATGATCAGTGGCAGACCAGAACCAAGAATAAATGAGGAGATTAAGACGATATTACACCTCTCAGACCTTGCAAAAACTGGAGATTGTTATCTTTACCAAAATCACACTGAGATCAGAATATATGCCTGCGAGTTAGCTCCATACAAGTTGCCCAAGTATTTACCCGTGAGGATATTTTCCATGAAGTACATAAGACAAATGATAAACTCATATGACATACACTTTGTGTCTCTGAAGAAGAAACAACAAATTAGAATTAAAGGGAAAATAGGGTCTTTTATCTACAATAGTTGAGGCATCGAGGAAGAAACAAACAGGTTTTTGAAGGAAATGAAGTTCGACGCTAGTTTCCTGTGGCACTATGATCCGTGCGAGATCATTTCAGAGATGAGGGTTAAGAATAAAAAAATTCCATATGTTCATTCACCCAAGCTTGAAATAGAGAATTTCACAAATCAAACGAAGTGGGAGGTGAACACTCTGGAAGAGACAGAACAATAGTCTCCTCCTACTATTATCTCACAAACAAACATGCCACAGGTTCCAAAGGTTAAAAGGCACGGGAAGGATACTTCACCTTCTATCACCGAAGTCTCGGCTGAAGATTTCTAATTACACACCAAAAGGCCAAAATCCAATCATACAAATGACACGACTGGTGAAAAGGAAACCCAATCCACTATGACTATGATAGATGATCAATCACCACTTATCTCTAGCAGCCAACAAATCACATGTACTTCTTCATCTAAGAAATAGATGGATACTTCATTAATCAACCAGCCAAAACAAGGAGGCACCAAATTGAGCATTTTTGAGAAATATGACCTGATCAAGAAGATGAATCAGACGCTGACCAGCGACACTTATGCTCAGTTTTGGAAACGGACATCCACGACACATCACAGACTGTTGTTTGTGTTTGATATAGAGAAGGGTAGAATGCAGATGGATTTTTCTGTAGGCATAGGTGTTTGACCCAAAGGAAATCACTGATTACAAAAGGGCAACGTTCGATTTCTACACCAGAGATGTGCACCCGACCGACCAAATGGATCTCCATAGAAAAAATGGAGAAATGGTTTTCTCCACTTTGGAAAAGGCTTCTGCTTCAGCTGCTAAACTACAGGTATCTCTGAGCAATGTTCATACACAGTTAAAGTTATAAAATATATTATCCTTTGAAAAGAATAACAAAATTAAAACGTTGGAAGAATTGGTCCTCAATATCGGGTATGACCCCTCGAATGTGAAAGAAGTCGAAGAGATGATCAAAAAGAAAAATGCTGATATAACATCTTTGAGGAAACAAATGAAACTTCCACCAATGGAATATGCGCAGGCAAAGGAGATAGCTGAGACAAAAGGTGAGAAGGACAAGATGCTCCAGTTGATCATGGAGCAAAATGCACAGTTGAAAGAGATGGAAGCAGAAATGGAAAGTTTAGTGAAGGAGAAGGAACAATCAATGCCTATGGAAGTCATTCCACTGAGCGCAGTTCCACTCATAGGAGTAAGCACAACATCTATAGCAGAAACCCCCACAATAGAAATTCTCTCAGCAACTCCACTGACAGCTCTGGAAAGACAGTGGAATTAGCAACATCCATGGGGGAGATGAAATTGCAAGAGACATAAATTAGCAGACTAAAAAAGGAGGTTGAGGATCTTCAGGAGCTCAAGTCTTCTTACCAAACAAGCTACTCCATGGAGAAGAAAACACTAGATAAGCTCAAACAGGAATTGCAACAACTTCAAAAGAAAAAAGTGGTAGGCTAGACACTTGCTGAGGCCAGGGAAAATATTTGGATGGATATCTCCAAATCCATAAATGAAATATGGCCTATGGTGCAAATCATGTTTGAGCAAAACAAACTGGTACAGAGGAGCAGGCAGGCTATTGCCAAAATAAAAGGAGAGCTGGGAGAAATGCCCATAGAAGCCACTAAGATCATTAGATTCCTGAATTCAAAAACTAGGGAAGAGTTAGAGGATTTGAAGATTGAATACATGACGAAAAACATCCTCGAAGTCAAGAGGGTTCTGACCAAGAGAGGACTAATGCTACAGTTGGAAGAGAAAGTCCAGACTATGGACACAGGAGTTCAAAGATTTTTCGGCAAGATCGAAGCTCTGTAGAAGAAAGGTCTCCTGGGATTAATGGTCCTAAATGACAAGTTAATGACCCTTCCTGATTATAAACAGAAGATGGCCACGGTGGCCAAAGATAGTTCAAAATTTTCGGGAATACAGGGCAACCTAAAGGGAAAGGCGTTCTTAGAAACTTTGTAGCCAGACATCAGCATACAACACGAGATCCGGTATATTTTCATCGTCAAGCCAAATTTCTCCAAATACACAGATATGGATGAAATATATCGAAGATTACTCAAAGTCATCATTCCCAGTCAGCTACGATGGGAAGAGCTATGCAATCTGATCGACTAGGAGATGAGGTGTCCAAGTCTAGTCAACAATCATATCAGACAAAGTCATGCAGATGAATCACCAATGGCCTTCCCCAAAATCATCTTGAAGAATTCGACACATCATTGACAGTCCCTAAAGTTTTGTACCTTGTTGAGTTAGTTAGTTAAATTTAGAATCTGCCACATCTTGATCATTAATGACATGGTCGTTTGTAATTTTTTGATTATAAATACTTCGAACTTTGAAGTATCAGGGGTTGAGATTTACGCCTAAGCAAGCTCTAATCGTTGTAATTTTTATCAAGAGGTTATTCTAGTAATACAAAGAGAAGTTTCATAGGATTCCTGCGTGTTAATTGTTGGTGAAGTTTCCTCTATCTGCGTAAAAGTTTTTCCTTCTCAGTTATCATATTGTCTTTCTAAATCTAATCTTTAAAAGAAGTTAAAGTTGCAGAATTTGCCATTTTGTACTCTGTTCTTAATCTTTTACATATTTAAACGTTTTTCTTCTGATATTATAACAAATAATTTCTTAAATGCTTTTTTGTTTTAACTGATATCTCACCTTTTTCAGCAATACACCATTTTATCCCTAAAGAATATAGCATTAACACCATCTCGCCCTGCAAAACGAATCTTATAAAATTTGTCTTTAACCTCTATCTTTTTAAAACATACCCCATAGCCAAATGGAAGCGTAATTGATATTCAACCATTTAATTTAAAAACAACCTGAACAACTCGATTATATTCTTTCTAACTAGCCTAAAATATTGAAAATCAAAACAAATCTAAAACTCAGAGAGATATCCCTCTCTGAAACTGGCAGGGCTAGCTCCGAGTTTCAAAGCGGTTGGTTAAGGTTACCTCTGATAGATTTCTTCTTACCTCACGAAAGCCTCTGGGAATTTACAGAGTGAAAACATAAATTGAAACCATACTAGGGAGGAACTGAACAAACTTTCCAACCCTTGTTTTCTTTCCCCTAGATTAAAGACCACTTTATTTCTAGAAGAAACACAAACCCTAAATTTTATCTAGAAATAATGTTCACATGTTGTTAAAGTTTGTATAAATAGTTAAAATCTCCAAAGGAAGAATAAAATCAATAGTTCTGGCTCCCAAAAGAATTTCTACCAGATCTCATCTTGATCCAGAACCTACAATAGTAATATATAACCCCGAAAGATTACTCAGGAAGAAAAATACTGCAGAAATTTTGAGTAACAACCCACTTCCAAGGTCTTTTTCCATCCTAGAAAAGATAGTTGTTCTTCCAGACCTTGAGCCTGAAATACCCTTTCGAACAAGTCTTTTCAGGACAAAATCCAACAGTTTTTTCAGTAAAACGGTCTTAGACCAAACTGTTTTTCAGCCCAGGACCCCCAAGATACTTTCTCCTAGAGATGAAGTTGATCAATTTTTTCACCCTGAGACTGATAAGCTTGAATACATAGTCACAAATATTGGTCACGCCTTAGACAAACTCCATCTTCAACAGTCTGTCAAACTTCCTTCTTTAACTATTGCTACAATTTCTATTGAAACTAAACTAGGTTACTCCATTCCTCCAAGCCCTTTGTCCTCTATATCTTCAGGAATTTCCTCTCATGTCACATAGGTTGTTGTTTAGCCTCCTCCACCGATCATGCGACACTATATGCTCCATTGGTATTGGTTGCTCCACTACATGACATGCCCCAAGATTATCAAACTAGACTCCCATAGTTTGATAGTACTGGTCCCTTGAATGCACAACAACATGTTGACAAAACGAACGATTACTTTGACCTGCAGGAAGTAGACGAAGTTGATGTGTAGGTGAGATTATTTGCACAAAGCCTAACTGGAGAAGTGAAAAAGTGGTTCAAAAATTTACGTTCTACTACCATTACTGATATTTCTAGCTTTCATCGGACTTTCCTTGACTGGTTGGAGGTAAAGAAAAATCCTCTCCAGTTCCTGTCAGAGTATGAGAATATCAGAAGGAACCAAGGAGAGAAAGTACAGGATTACTGCACTCGTTTCAACAATCTATACAATGCTATCCCGACTGAAATCAAACCACCACAAGGTTTGGAATTAATAACTTTCTCTGATGGTTTTGATGACGACATTTCATATCAATTAAGGGAAAGAAACGCAACAACTCTAGAAGACATGAAAAGAAGTGTCATCATTGTAGAAGCAAATCTTTTGGCCAAAAGGGCCACGCAAAGAACAAAAAATAGGGTCACCATCAAAGAAGAACCTTCTACTTCCTCATCATATGTCAAATTAGATTCTCTCACCAGAGCTATGGATAAAATGATGGAGAGACTCACCATAACTCACAGGAACCCACCTAGGGAGAACCAAGTTGCCCCTCAAGTTAAAAACCTGAACTTTAGAAGAAATCCACCTCATATTAGACAGAGAGATCCTAGAGATCAACGAGAACAAAGGGGACCTGATCAACATATTAGACCACCTCTCTAGGAAACCTATGTTGATGACGGGGAGGAAGTAATTGAGGAGTTTGATGATACTCATATAAATCTAATGGGTGATCATGATCATGATCATGAATCTATTTTCATCACCTAGGAAGAACATGAAATCTTTCTACTTTCACAAACCGAGGTAAATGAGGAAGCTGAGAAAATAGAACAACAAGCCTTTGAGAACACTATAATGGAGGTTCACATGTAGTATAACTTGAGGAGTAAGAAGACTAATGAGAATTCTCCGAGGAAGGCTGTTGAAACCAAGAAAATCTTAGAAAACCTTCCCAAGAAATCCCCTTGGCTGAATGACGATGAACCTCTTGCGCAAAAAACTCTAGAAATTCTTAAGAGAACAAGCCGAATAGAAGTTTCATCAACCATTTAAACAGGTGCATCTATCCACATAGTTTCTATCAATAAATCAGAAGTACAGAGTCTAAACAAAACCACTGCTCCTTTCAGCCTTGAAGGGGAACTAGCAAAATTGAATATTCCCATTCCCCTCTCCGAGATAATGAACAAGAACGCTTACAGGTCTCAGGTGATGAAAGATTTAAGCATTGAACCCAATATAGGTACCAAACCTTGAATGTTTGATCTGTACACCACTCTGACATAGTAAACCTTGTCGATGATCGACCTGAGCTCTTGTTTGGTCCTGAAGTTGACAATCAAACTGATAATGGCGTCGTGGCCCCTTTTTACATTAGCCTAAATATCCATGATATAATATTACACAACGCTATGCTGGATTCAAGTTCCTCTCACAAACTAATGCCCAAATCCGCGATGAAAAATTTGGGACTCGAGGTCACCAGACCCTACAAAGATTTGCATTCTTTCGACTCCAACAAGGTCAAATGTATAGGCCTGATTAAAGACTTATGCATCACCTTGGGTCAAATCTCGACAAAAATCTTGGTGATGGACATCGTCGTGGCAGATATTTCCCCCAAGTATGGTATGTTGCTATCAAGATCTCGGGTAGCCAAATTGAGAGGAACCTTGCAGCTATATATGTCCTACACCACCATTCTGGTTTTTGGTCAACATAGAAGACTTTACAGGGAAACATTGATGAAGTATATGGTCAATAGTCAGGAAAATCCACACAATTACCCACTATATTCCGCACACTATGACCTGGATTCTTTTATTCTATATAACAACAGTGATCTTGAAGAACAAATCACATAACTGGAGGATGATGCACCTGATCCAAAGGATGATAAAGCAATTTTCGAAGTAAGAAACCCCATGAATGAATAAAATGAGGAATTGCTAGCAGACTTCTAAAGCATGGACATCAATGGTGTTGTGAGTAAAGAAGGGGCTAGAGCCGGAGTGTGAATGCATAACCATATATCAAAGTACTCCGAGAATCATTCCTATAAACTGAACTTCCAATGTACTAAGAACATAGCCGAGTACGAGGCTTTAATTCTCGACCTAAAATTATTGAAGAAAGCTGGTGCTAAACAGATAATGGTAAGGGGTGATTCTGAATTGATTATCAAGCAAATCAAAGGTGAGTATGCAGAAAAACATCCTAGACTTAGAGCCTATAGGAATGTTGTTTTAGATGCTCTTCAATGCTTTGCTGAGATTGACTTGTAGGTGATGCCTAGGGAACCAAAATATACTCGTAGATGGACTAGATACATCAGCAGCTACCTATAAAATCCCTTTTTGTCCCACTCGCAAGTACACAGTGGAGGTGAAGTGCAGGCCCACCATTCCTGACAAGATCATATATTGGCAGGTATTTGGAAATGACGATCAAATTGAAGATTTTCTGAAATGTAAAAATGATTTCAAATGTACAAACATAGATTTAGAAAATGGTGGCGAATTTGTAAATAAATCCGTTTTTGAGAATGGCAGTGTAAATACAATAGATGTCGAAGAATTCAATGAAAATGATGTAGATTCTGATATCCTACAGTTAAAAAATAATGTGTTACCTAGAGGTTTAGTTCTATTGGAAGACTTGTTTGGTTTTAATGATGTGGCCAAAAAACCGAAAATTGAAGCTAGCGATAAAGAGGTTGAAGATTGAAACATAGGAACAAAAGAAAACCCCAAAATGATAAAACTGTCTAAATCTCTGCCACCAGAGAAAAAAAGAAAATACATTGAACTTTTAAGGAATATATAGATATTTTTTCCTAGGGCTATGAGGACTTAAAATTCTATGACACAAGTATCATACATCACCAGATTGCCATAAAAGAAGAACACAAACCTTTTAGACAGAAACTTAGGATAATCAATCCCAAGTTGCTTCCCCTGATAGACAAAGAAATAAAAAAGATGTATGATGCCAAGATTATAGTCCCCTTGATATTTTCCAAATGGGTTTCTAATCTAGTTCTGACCAGGAAGAAAACTGGTGAGATCAGACTCTGTATAGATTTCAGAAATCTGAACAAAGTCTCCCTCAAAGACAATTACCCTTTACCCAAAATGGACCATATTTTACAAAAGGTGGTCGGATCCAGTAGGATCTCCTTAATAGATGGTTTCTTTGGTTACAACCAAGTTTTGGTCCATCCAGAAGATCAAGAGAAGATAGCTTTTACCACACCCTTGGGAACCTTCATGTATGTGAAGATGGCTTTTGGTCTGATGAACGCTGGGGCTACTTTCCAAAGAGCAATGGATATTTCCTTTGTGGACGAGACTGGGAGATTTATAGTCATTTATCTGGATGATGTAATAGTTTACTCCAAATCCAACGAATAACATTTTCTCCACCTCAGACGTGTGTTTGAGAAGTGCAGGAAATTTGGGATTTCATTGAATCCCAAGAAAATCCTTTTCGGGTTAGAGGAAGGAAAACTACTAGGACACATAATCTCAAAAGAAGGAATTAAAATAGATCCTAGCATGATAGAAGCTATCCAGAAGGTGGAACACCCTAGGAACATCAAAGAACTGCAATCTTTCATTGGCAAAATAAATTTCCTTAGAAGATTCATACCAAACTTGGCCGAACTTCTCAAGAATATCACCAATATGTTGAAAAAGGACACAAAAATCAAATGGAACGCCGAGTCCAAATAGTCATTTGAGCAAGTGAAACATGATCTCACCCAAGCCCTAGTTCTAATTAGCCCGGACTATACCAAAGACTTTTATCTTTTCTCCTTCACATTTGAGCACACTATAGCAACGGTATTGTTGTAGAAAAACAGTGAAGGGTACGAGCAACCCATATATTTTTTCAGTAAATCTTTAAGAGACACATCATTGAATTATAACATTATGGAGAAACAAGCCTTCTCTCTAGTAAAGGCTATAAAATATTTTAGGGTCTATATTCTCCACTCTCACAAAATTGCATACTTCCCAAACACAATGGTTAAGGATATCCTGACCCAAGATAATCCGGATGGTAGAAGAGGAAAATGGATTGTGGTTATTATGGAATATGACATTGAAATAAAACCTACTAAATTGATCAAAAGATAGGGTTTGGCCAAACTAATGGCTGAGTCTAATTTTCATGCTTTAGACATTAACTTTTTGGCTGCAGTAAACGGACCAGAAGAGAAAGCAACTCCAAACATAAAAGAGGTATTCTTAAACTCCCCTTGGTATGCAGACCTCATTTTTGTACTCCACAATTTACAAGATCCTCTAGGTTTGACTAAGACCAAAGCTAGATTTATTAAATTGAAAGCATTAAAATTTTGTATTTTGGAAGGCAATCTCTATTGGAAATATCCTGGTGGTATCTTCCTTAATTTCTTGTTAAAAGATGAAGCTGACAAAGTTCTTAAAGATTTTCATGCAGGAGACTGTGGTGGGCACCTGAGTTGGAAGACCACAGCTAACAAGATTCTGAGAGCTGGATTTTACTGGCCTACTCTATTTGTTGATGTTCACCAGAAGGTTACTTCTTGCCACAAGTGTCATATTTTGAAGGAAAAAGGAAGCTTCAACCACTCCCAATGAAACCCATCTTTGTTGAATCTCCTTTCCAACAATGGGGGCTAGAATTCATTGGTGAAATACATCCTCCCTCTTAACATAAATGGATCCTTATGGCCACTAACTACTTCACCAAGTGGATCGAGGCTATACCATGCAGGCAAGCTACTGACTCTGTCATTATAAAGTTTTTAGAAACTAATATTATGTCTCGTTTTGGATGCCCCATAAAAATTATAGTTGATAATGCAGCGGCTTTCAGATCCAAAAGGTTCATAGATTTTTGTAATCAATATCATATTACTTTGGGACACTCGACAAATTATTATCCATAGGGAAATGGGCTAGTCGAGTCTTCTAACAAAAGTCTGGTGAACATTCTCAGAAAGACACTACAGGAAAACAAGAAATCATGGCATAATAAGTTGGTTTTTGCACTCTGGGTTGGCAGAATAAGCACCAAAAGATCGATTGGTATGTCTCCATACCAGTTGGTGTATGGCACCGAGGTAGTTTTTCCCCTTTCGTTAGGAGTTAAGGTCATGAAATTATTACAGGAAACACAAGAAGAACCAAATGATGTCCAACGAAGAATAAATCAAATGATCCACCTAATGCAATCCAGAGAAGAAGTGTACAATAGAATTCAAGTGATCCAAGAAAATATTAAAAAGATTTATGACAAGAGAACCAAAGAAGATGACTTTGAATTGGGTGATCTAGTTTTGAGATGGGACTCCAGAAATGAAGATAAAGGTAAACATGGAAATTTCTATAGCTTGTGGAAGGGTCCTTACACCATTCGAGCCTTCAGAGGAAATAATGTTTTTCTACTTGCTAATAGTGATGGATCAGACCTACTAGGGGGACCTATAAATGGCAGGATGTTGAAGCATTACTTGCCACCTCAGTAGAGAGATCACCATTCCATTCCATTGTACATATCATTTATTTTACAAGTATTTTAGGTGTAGGTGTTTTGTTCAGGTGTTTGAAGTCCGCGAAGAAGGCCCTAAGACACTGAAAATGTCATCAAAATTTCCGAAATAAAGAAAGTCAGATAACAGAAGAAGCTCTAGAAGAAATTTTTCAAGACAACAAGAAACAAGATTCTTGGCATCTCGCAAGGAGGATACCATCCCCAGGTGGAGCCATTGTTATAACCCTATAATTTATAGGATCAATTGTTGATTGTAATTATGTCCCTTTAACTTTTTTGACTTGCATATAGTGTTGCATCCTAAAAGAAAAGAAAAAAAAAATGAGAAAAGAGAAAAGAAGAGAAAAGAAAAGAAAAGAAATGAGAAAAATAGAAAGAGGGCATAAAAGAAAATGAATAAAAGCCCCATGAAATGACAATGACTTGATCCATACAATTTAAACATGGCCAAGTCTTTTAAATTTAAGTATCTAAGATTAGTGAATAAGCTTGGCTAAATTGTCTAACCTTAGCCAAGTAATCAGGTTAGTTAGTGAATAAATTTGACCAAACAGTCTAATCTTGGTCAAATAGCCCCTAGGTAGAGTATTTTCTTAGTCCAACAGTCTAAGCTGGGCTAAAGGTGCAAATGAGTAGGTTAGGGCATAGCTGTGACAATTTCCTTTCAATTAAATATGTAAGAAGATTGATGAAAAATGCATGATCTTTGATGTTTGAAAGTATGTTGTCTAACCCCCATGGTTACAAAAGTAGGAAAAGATGAGAAAACCCACAAAACGGTGCAATCCTACGTCTCCACTGCAGATATGAATTTGCGTTGGCATGTTAAAGAGAGCGCACAGATGATGGGCTAAGACACTGGCACTTAGATCTACGGTCAAC
>ML781906.1:141158-165388 GCA_009831015.1 Picea engelmannii | reverse complement strand
GGGGGGGGGGGGTAGGGGGGTTCAAAAAGTTTGTTAAAAGAAGCGCTCAGATCTACGGTCTAGCAGCGGGCGCATGGATGGACAAATGACAATAATTTTCGGACCCCCCGATCATTTTGATTTTAATGGTGGCGGGGGGTCCGGAATGAAATGGTTTTCTAGCGGCCCCCCTACTCTAACATGAAAGGAATGTATTGCACCAGACTCCCACCACTTGCCGCAAACCATTTTACCACTTACTATATACCACTTTTCGAACATACCATCGTCATCTTGTGACATCACTTTCCACTATCTTCCCCTACAAATCCCGTCTCATAACTCTGTCCATCCATCCCCCCTGCTCACCAGTCACAAGTCCCCTCACCATTGCTGGTCTCCAATCAACACCCTCCACATCACTCGGTCGTACTCGTCACCCATTTTTCACCTGTCATCTCACACTCCAAATGACCCGTTGGCCATTTATTATAGGATAACTTATCCATTAGCCTGTTGATCTGTCCCCCACGCCCAATGGGTATCCGTTCACTCAAAACTAGCTCTACTCCTTCATTGGCCCATTACTCATATTATCCTCACATCTGAAAGTTTTCCTTATCTCCTCTCTGATTCAGTCAGCAGCCCAACCAAAACCATTACCACTAATGTTTTTGTTTGAATTACAGGTAATTTTCACAGTGATGGCACCAAAATCCAAGAAAGCAGAAGCCGGGGAAAATCCTTTCCTCCCACCTCTTGTCAACCTCGACAGGATCCCATTGGCTGACAAATATCATCTAATATTAGATACAAGGTGCGAATTTGACTTCGCAGATTTTTATTCATGGATCAAAGACACTCTCTTGTATCAAAGCGATGAAATTGGGCTATGGGAGTCCAATATTCCTCTATATCTTTTCCCCCAGGTCCATCATTTCCCTGAATTTTCCCTCAAATGCCAGGCTCATTACCTCCCCGACCAGAGAGCCATAGTCTCGTCATCGAGAGAAACTATGTTCATCACACCAGAGGCCATTGATCAGATGATGCAGATACCCATAACTGAATCCGCCTCCCCTTTCAATCTTGAAATCATAACTAAGTTATACCAAAAACTATCTTTTCCTCAAAGAGCCCAGATCTTTGAATTTTTCCTCCCACAGGATGCTCAATTCCCCAATTCAAATCCCCTTTATCCTTCCTCCCTGTTCTCAGAAAGGGAAACCAAGTCATTTTATCACTCTGTTGTATGCTTGGTTATTTTTTAGACGAATGGATGGATGAACCTATATTGGGTTTTCTATCCATTTTCTCTACCGAGGAAAATCCCACCACTCAGTTCAACTACAACACTTTCCTAGCAGAGAATATTCATGAGAAGTTTTCAAAATTCACCACAGAGGGCATGTTTCGGTATTCCTCCATACTGGTTTACATGTTCACCTTCTTTCAAGCAGATAGGTTCTCTTTCTCGATGCAGAAAATGGACAAGGACGAGAAGCTGCAGGCGGTAACAACTTGGACTTCGCTGCTTAGACAAAATTCCATAGCGTTCATTTTCAAATAGTTCATCGAGCATTTTTACCACCCAGTGGTGAGCATGCTCAGTGGCATACCAAAACAAAGAATAAATGAGGAGATTCAGAGGATCTTACACCTCTCAAACCTTGAAAAAACTGGAGATTGGTCTCTTTACCAAAATCACACTAAGATCAGAATATATGGGTGCGAGTTAGCTCCATACAAGCTGCCCAAGTATTTACCCGTGAGGATATTTTCCCTGGATTACATAAGACAGATGATAAACTCATACGACATACACTTTGTGTCTCTGAAGAAGAAACAACATCTTAGAATTAAAGGGCAAATAGATTCTTTTAGCTGCAATAGCCGAGGTGTCAGGGAAGAGGTAGACAAGCTTTTGAAGGAAATTAAGTTCGACGCTAGTTTCCTATGGCACCATGATCCATGCGGGATCATTTCGGAGATGAGGGTTAAGAATAAAAGCATTCCATATGTTCATTCAGCCAAGCCTGAAATAGAGAAGTTCACAAATCAAACAGAGTGGGAGGTGAACACTCTAGAAGAGACATAACAACAATCTCCTCCTATTATTATCCCACAAACAAACACGCCACAGGTTCCAAAGGAGAAAATTCCCAGGAAGGATACTTCACCTTCTATCACCGAAGTCTCGGCCGAAGATTTCCAATTACACACCAAAAGGCCAAAATCCAGTCATACAACTGACACGGCTGGTGAAAAGGAAACCTAGTCCACTACAACTATGATAGATGATTAGTCACCACTTATCTCTAGCAACCAACATATCACATCTACTTCTTCATCCAAGAAACATATGAATACTTCATTAATCAACCAACCAAAACAAGGAGGTGCCAAATTGAGCATTTTTTAGAAATATGACCTGATCAAAAAGAGGAATCAGACACTGACCAACAACACTTCTGATCAGTTTTGGAAATAGACATCTACGACACATCACAGACTTTTGTCTGCGTTTGATACATAGAAGGGTAGAATGCACATGGATTTTTTTGCAAGCACAGGTGCCCGACCCAAAGGCAATCACTAATTACAAAAGGGCAACGTTCGAGTTCTACACCAGAGATGTGCACCCGACCGACCAAATGGATCTGCACAGGCAAAGTGGAGAAATGGTTTTCTCCACTTTGGAAAATGATTATACTTCAGTTGCTAAACTATAGGTCTTTCTGAGCAATGTTCAGACACAGTTAAAGTTAGAAAATATATCATCCTTTGCAAAGGATAACATAATTAAAACGTTGGAAGAATTGGTCCTTAAGATCGAGTATGACCCCTCGAATGTGAAAGCAGTCGAAGAGATGCTCAAAAAGAAAAATGTTGATATATCATCTCTGAGGAAACAACTGAAACTACCACCAACAGAAGATGCACAGGTAAAGGAGATAGCTGAGACATAAGGTGAGAAGGACGAGATGCTCAAGTTGATCATGGAGCATAATTCACAGTTGAACGAGATGGAAGCATAACTGGAAAGGTTAGTGAAGGAGAGGGAACAATCAACGCCTATGGAAGTCATTCCATTGAGCGCAGTTCCACTCACAGGAGTAAGCATAACATCTATAGCAGAAACCCCCACAACAAAAATTCCCTCAGCAACTCCACTGACAGCTCTAGAAAAGACATTGGAAATAGAAAAATCCATGGGGGAGATGAACTTGCAAGAGACAGAAATTAGCAGACTAAAAAAGGAGGTTAAGGATCTTCAGGAGCTCAAGTCTTCTTACCAAACAAGTTACTCCATGGGGAAGCAAACATTAGACAAGCTCAAACATGAATTTTTGCAGCTTCAAAAGCAAACAGTGGTAGGCAAGACACTTGTTGAGGCCAAGGAAAATATTTGGATGGATATCTCCAAATCCATAAATGAAATATGGCCTATGGTGCAAATCATGTTTGAGAAAATCAAACTGGTACAGAGGAGTAGGCGGGCTATTGAGAAAATAAAAGGAGAGTTGGGAGAAATGCACACAGAAGCCACTGAGATCATTAGATTCCTGAATTCAAAAACCAGGGAAGAGTTAAAGGATTTGAAGATTTAAGACAGGACGGAAACCATCCTCGAAGTCAAGAGGGTTCTGACCAAGAGAGGACTAATGCTGCAGTTGGAAGCAAAAGTCCAGACTATGGACACAGGAGTTCAAAGATTTTTTGGCAAGATCGAAGCTCTGCAGAAGAAAGGTCTCCTGGGCTTAATGGTCCTAAAAGACAAGTTAATGACCCTTCCTGATTATAAACAGAAGCTGGCCACAGTAGCCAAAGATAGTTCAAAATTTTTGAGAATACAGGGAAGCATAACGGGCAAGGCGTTCTTAGAAAATTTGCAACTAGACATCAGAA
Source organism: Picea engelmannii (assembly GCA_009831015.1). NCBI lineage: Eukaryota > Viridiplantae > Streptophyta > Pinopsida > Pinales > Pinaceae > Picea > Picea engelmannii. The sequence goes on along the minus strand of ML781906.1, from coordinate 161,500 downwards.
TACAGCACGAGATTCGGTATATTTTCATCGTCAAGCCAAATTTTGCCAAATACACATAGATGGATGAAATATACCGAAGATTACTCAAAGTCATCATTCCCAGTCAACTACAATGGGAAGAGATATGCAATCTGATCAAGTAGGAGATGAAGTGTCCAAGTCTAGTCAGCAATCATATCAGACAAAGTCGTGCAGATGACTCACCAACGACCTTCCCCAAAATATGCTTGAAGAATTCAACACATCATTGACAGTCCCTAAAGTTTTGTATCCTGTTGAGTTAGTTAGTTAAATTTAGAATCTGCCACGTCCTGATCATTAATGACAGGGTCGTTTGTAATTTTTTGATTATAAATACTTCGAACTTTGAAGTATCAGGGGTTGATCTTTATGCCCAAGAAAGCTCTTATCATTGTAATTTTTATCAAGAGGTTATTCCAGTAATACAAAGAGAAGTTTCACAGGATTCCTGCATGTTAATTGTTGGTGAAGTTTCCTCTATCTACGTAAAAGTTTTTCCTTCTCAGTTATCATATTGTCTTTCTAAATCTAATATTTAAAAGAAGTTAAAGTTGCAGAATTTTCCATTGTGTACTCTGTTCTTAATCTTTTATATATTTAAATGTTTTTCTCCTGATGTTATAACAAAGAAATTATTAAATGCTTTTTTTTTTTAACTGATATCTCACCTTTTTCAATAATACACCATTTTATCCCTAAAGAATCCAACATTAGCACCATCTCGCCCTGTAAAACAAATCTTATAAAAGATGTATTTAAAATCTATATTTTTAAAATAGACCCCATAGCCCAATGGAAGTGTAAGTGATATTCATCCATTTCATTTAAAAACAATCCAAACAACTCGGTTATATTCTTTCTAACTAGCCTAAAATCTTTAAAATCCAAACAAATCTAAAACTCACAGAGAGATCCCTCTCTGAAACTGGCATGGCTAGCTCCCAGTTTCAAAGCGGTTGGTTAAGGTTACCTTTGATAGATTTCTTCTTACCTCACGACAACCTCTGGGAATTTACAAAGTGATAACAGGATGAATTGATTAGTCTACATGGTGTTTTCCTTAGTCGTGCAACTAACAATATCGTGGAATATAATGATGTCATCGAATTATTGACTGACGTTGTTTCACTTGGAATCTATCACCTTATTGTGAAACTCGATTAGTAGTTAGTATTCTTATAGTTGGGTGATGTTTACTCCATTCGAATTCCTAGATTGTTAAGGGTAAATTTACGAATTCGCCTCTTGGAACGTCATTTTGATTACATTGAATATCAACACATTCCTAGATGTCTAAATAAATTAACAAATGCTTTGGCTAATTATGTGTTAGACATACATTTGAGACATTTATAAAATCCAATCACACTTTGTATATACAACAAGTACGCTAGTATAAGACTCATATATATATATATATATATATATATATATATATATATATATATAATGATAAAATTTTACAAAAAGTGTTTTTTTCCAAAGACCAAAATATAAAAAATGTGAAGCACATGGCTTCATATACAATAGAGCATCAAGGATGTTTCTCACTATAACATGTGACTGCCCATTCTACTCTATGGAGAAATAGACCAATAGAAGAAGATGCGGCCACTATGTGGCGTTGATGATGTCTCGGGATATCATTGATAGAGGAATCTTGGATGTTCATCCTGAGCCCCTCCAGATTGTGTTCTAGGGGCTCGAAGTTAGCAATAACTACTACTGCTATGTCAACTCTCTCCTGTTTCCTATGGATAGGGGATGAACCGAGACGGTGATAAGGTCCCACGTCTACATCATCAAAGAGAATTTGATTAGTCACCAAATAAACAACATAAAAACCATTTTATATTAAAAATCACAAAAACATCATATAGACAAAATGTCCTTCTTACCTATGTCCCCCCATTGGGAACCCTCAGGAATATCTAAGTCTGGGTCTCCTCAGAAGTCTAGACCATCATATGCATAGTCATCAACCATGAGCATTTTAGTTCTCAACCAGTCAAAGAAGATATTGTTATATCTAACGATGGGACCGGCTTCATGCCATGCCATGAGATCAATCCACCTCTTCATTATTGAATCCCGTGGGGCAAGTATACCCCACTCTACCTGCAAAAGAAAAATTGGGACCCTCTCTAAGAAGAAGGACACCGAAATTGACTTGTATCTAAACTGTTTCAATCCTCCACTCCTGCACTTGGTTAATTGTTTTTTCATACTCTTGAGAACCCCTTCACACTAGTTGAAAACTCGGGGCTCCATACACTCCAGCGCATACTGAAAATAGCTCTGAAGATTCATATGGGGATATGCATTCCCTACCATGTGTGTGATGTTATAGAGGATGGTTCATAGAGGAAAGTCTTGGACATATATTATAGAGACTTTACCACTATGCTTCTGAGTACCTAACACACAATGCCCATTGATATAATGGTTCATAAGCTCGCCGCCACCCCTGATACCTATAAAGTGTGACTTGAGACCCATGACAATATAGCCTGGTTAAGAAGTAGATATACTCGATATCTATAGTAAGAGTGTGAGCGCCTACATGAAACGCCTGCTCATTCACATCCCACATGTGAACTAGGTACTCGAGTAATATCAGCTAGGCCCTCATACCCTGGATTTTGAAGAATTTCAACATCCCACACTGTCGGAGGGCCATTATCATTCTTGGGTCATTCTTGGAAAAGTAGTCTTCCTCCTCATGCTCTCTCTCGCACCATTCCAACATTTTTACCGTAGAAAACCTGCAATGGAGCAATAAAGAGAGATTAGCATCATTATCTTCTTCCCTAGAGATTTTTATTGGTAAATTCATCTTAAAAAACTTTTTGAATTGTGCACGTTGCAAGCCTGGGCATCCGTAGAGTGTGGAGTCATCGTAGGTTGTCTATATGGCCGCTTGGGATGATCTTAGATTGTCGTAGGGCCCGATATAGGGTGCCTTTGATGACCTCCGCGCATAGGTACACTAAAAAAATTAACTTAAAAGTCTATCTTTAGCCAATGAAAAATAAATTTTTATCCATGGAAAGTTGAAAGAGATGAAAATTACTTGTTCTGTGGAGACCATTCGTCGAATGCTCAGTTTTTCCCTCCACAATCTACAGTTGAAAATCAAGGTAAATAGGGAGTTTAGAGCAAGGTTTGGGTGAAATGACAAATGAAATAGTGAAATGAGGTGTTTACCCATTTTTAATGAATTTTTCACTATTTCATTTATATTTTATATTATTTTATATATTTTATCTAAACCCTAAAGTCCTAATAGCCTCGCAAGTGTGTGATTTTTGTAGATAAAAGGTCTAGGAGTGAAACATTGGAACAAGGATTCATTTTTTGGTCTGTTTTTATACATTTGTCACATGTACAGATCCTTTTAGGGTTTTTTAGGAAAAACTCTGAACAAGTCTTGATTCTTTCTCACGCTCGTGAAACCATGAGAATGTAATCAAGTAGTCTTTTGTCATTTTTTCGAACTCATAATGGTAACACGAAAAAAAAAAACCTATGGAGTATCCTTTAAGCTCTTTTCACACTCCATAAAAACAAAAAGATTGTCGAGTGACCTTTTTCTTTTCACGCTCGTAAAAGTATTTGAAGAAAACATCTGACGAGCGGTAGGTTATCACTTTTTCGGTCTGGTCGGATTAATTTATGAAAAAGGACTTGATGGAGTTCTCTTTAAGTGTTTTTCAGACTCTCTAAACATGAAAAACCCCTGAGTTTTCTTTCTTTGGACTCATTAAACAAACATCAAAAGACCCATATGGGATCGAACCACTCCTTCTTAGGGTTTGTTAAGAATACTCTAAGGGACTCATCCGAAGGATGAGCTTACATCAACAAGCATATGTTATCCTCCTCAAGCTTGCATAAAAATAAAGAGGTACTTGCCAAAAATGGTGGGGGGAAATTGAGAAAGGAATGTGTCTCTGTATTTTTGTTAGTGGCAGTAATAATTGTTCTTGAACATGACACCCCCCTTCATCTTTATATCCGGGTTGGGAAATTCATTTGTCTCTCATTTGACCATCCACATGTCCATATGTCAGGTCCTCCTTGAATCAATGATGCCAATACTATTGTCATGTCGTTCATATGTTTAAGAGAAGTCCAACCTGAATAAGCCTTCTATCGAGTTGGCCATCTGCAGTTGTAAATTTTCTACCATGTCGGCCTTCCTTGAGTCAGTTTCAAATCACTTCACGCTCTAATCTACTTCAAATCTATTACTTATTTCATGTCATTGATGGGGGATGCATTAAGGCCCTCCTCTGATGAGTCTTTTCCTGTCGACTTCAACTCATTATCCAAAAATAAGACTTAGAAATCATTTAGTACCTTAGAGCCTGCATGCCTCAATGGTAGGTCTCTTCGCTTCCAATAGTGGATTCACATCATTGAACTTTGATTGGGATATTCCATCGAGTGTTTGACCTCAACTCATTTATTCAAATTCATTGGATTTTACTAAGGTACCTTGGGAGTCATTGAAATCAATGGTGATTTTCCTCGCACTTGTTAACGGTTCTCATCATTGACCAATAATCAAGTGGTCTCTACCATGTTCGACTTCGGCACCTGTAATCACATGGTTAGATTCGTACTTAGGGATGATGGAAATGAAGACACTGGATCTCATCATTCCGATCCAGGTTGCAACGGAGTATTTATGATCTGTATTGACACATAGATCCACTTTGTATGTCTCATGGGTGTGTCCGAATTTGAGTCATTTTAAAGAATAAATCCACAGTGTATTCCTGGTGGCTATGCCAATTAACAATGACATGGATCCACAATGTATATTTAGTGGCCATGACTCACTTGAAATTTTGTAATCTGAGTATGGGAATTCCTACCTCAAACAATGGTATATTATTATGTTGATGCTTGACTGTTTTCAAGTTCCTGATTGGTGCACTTCTTGTTCGACACATACATTTCTATAAAGTATTTTGGTTGTCATGAGTTTCAGATTCATACTTTGGGGGGCATTCTGTTACACATTATTTTGGTCACCCTAGTGATCCATTGAAAAAAATGTGTTCATGTTCCCAAAAAGAGTCTTTTTCCATGAGGGAGGTGAATGGCTTTCTCTTCTAAAAAAACCTTATTAAGAAAGGTCGTAGTCTTTTTCCATGAAGGAGGTTATTGGCTTTCTCTTCCCAAAAAAACCTATTTAGAAATTTCATCGTAGGATGCACTATACATAGGGTGTGACGATGCCTGATCATCGCCCTCTACCCTAAAGATGGACTGCGACGTCTCCGCAGGCTGCTCTATAGCTAGGGTGCAGCGATGTCAAAAGCCAAGGAAAAGTCAAAACTTCAAGAAATTTCTAGAAAGGGATCTTCTAGAATATGAGGTGGCCTCTGAATGGTTTGTATCTTACTCGCTTCTCTGTTTGGTGGGATCATCCTAATCTCTTCAACCATCTCTCTTTCCCCTATATAAAGAGGCATCTCTCATGGAAAAGAATAAGGTTCAGGTTAAGATTGAATAGGCTAAGAATTGGATGAGGAATTCTACTTCATCTCATACTTGAGAGCTTCATTTCAGTTCATCAAGTCATTGTGGATCTTCTTCATTCAAGGTTGGAGTAAGTGTGTGTGTTGGAGAAAAGGGCCATCGAAAGGGGACCTTGCGACATCAAGGCTTTGGTTGTAATCTCCACTTTCATTTTAATATGATACAATGATATGTCTATTTCCCATAAAACTTGTTTTGCTTTATTGTATGATTCCTTGATCACATACATAGGTTCTCGTTGAGTTCATTGTATTTCTTTCACTTTGGTTGGCTTGCGTTCCTTTGCAAATTCAACATCACAGGAGCACCGGAGTGGAGCTAGGATGGCAATGGCAAGAGGGAGCGATATTTAAACAGTATGTCACTATCTCTTTTTAAATAATGAACTCAATAGTTAGAGCTCAGGGAAAGCATCATATTATGTTATGTTTTGTTCTAGATCTAGGTGGATCTAGGGAGATCTGTTTATGTCCACATTACCGATTGATCCCATAACACCTTGGTACAATTATCTTGGAATTGATATTCATCACAAGCTCAATTGGAACTATTGCATTGAGAAGAGGATAAATGGATGGTGGAAAGCTTATTATGAGTTTGAAAATAATTGTAAATTAGAAAACCTTTGGCTATGGGATAAGAAAAATATCCTCTTTGATATTCTCTTCACTGATGTTATCTTATATGGATGTGAAGTTTGGGGATGTAGTATCTCTCTAGAATCCTGGAGAAAGATAGAATAGATCCAAAATATTTTTATAACTTATCATCTCAAAATTAAGGGAGATACCCCCTATCCTATCCTCCTCATCGAAACGAGTGTCCCCCCAATTGAGAGAACAACTATGATTAGGTACTTAATGTACAAGAACAATATAAACAACATGGATAACAAGAGTCTCCCCAAAATTTCTTCGACTCTAGTCAAAATCACCAATGACACAAGTGGGGATGACATAATGATTCCAAGTCTTTTTTAAATCATTGGGGAATAAAAGAAGAAGATGTTATGTAAAGGATCTGTCACCTTTGTGACACCAAGAGGGTTGAAGATGAAAAACACTTTCTCCAAGAATGCCCTGCGTATACCCAAATTAGATTCCAATTTCAAAATATTTGTCACGATACCAACCTTTCTAACCTTCTAAGTCATCAAAACTTTAGTGATATTAAAACACTTATCTTAATGTTTTTCAATCATCGAAATAACATTTAAAAAAAATCCAAATAATATTTTATTTTTCTTAAAATCTAATAAACCAATTTTGATCTCAGTGAATGTTGATGTGTTAACCACCATCATCATACAATTTTCTCATTATTGTAAAAGAAGTATTAAATAATTGAAATATATATATTTAAAGTTTTCCATCAATAATGACTTGATACCAAATAAAGCGGTTTATATTTTCATGTTGTATTTTGGAAATTTATAGTGTATGACAAGTAGAATTGTGTCTCAATGCCATATGGAAATCATGCCTATTTTACTTTTTTATATTTTTTCTCGGGAAAGCTTTATAAGTTTTTAAATTGATATTAATCTCCATCACATCTACATTTTAAGCGGAAAACATAAAAGTAATATCAGTTATCAAACTTTATAAGAATCAAGAAGATCACTCTATGTTTGTTGAGATTGTTTAATATAAAAATTTTATTGAAAATATAAATATGTGCTTGTTGAGATTCTATAATTTTAAAAATTGGTATTTATCAAACCGTTTAAATATGATAATTTAATGTATATTTTATTGGTAAAATGGTAATAATTTATAATAGGTTAAATAAAATAGTTAAATTTATAATTTTAAAATAATATAAATAATTATAATAAGGATTTATTTTTTTTGGGTATGAGATTCAATTGTAATTAGGGATAGTTTTTGGTTTCATGTATGGGATTAAGGTTAAATGCTTTTAAGAAGCACATGATCTCATTGGAGGTAGTTTCATTGATGACCACAAGGGATATTGGTTTTCTTGCATATATTATTCAAGCTTAAATCACATTTTCGTTCTGAAGTAGGATCTAAAACTGCTTTTGATTGGTTAAGAGTTTGTCTTCCTTAGACATAAGGAAAGAGGTTAATGATTCAAGACCTAGAGGTATTAGGTAGGAGTGAAAGTCTACCTCCTTAGGAGTGAAAGTCTAATATGGTTTTCATTAAATAACAATAATGTCGGGTAGAAGTGAAAGTCTAACATGATTTTCATTAAATAACAATAATGAATTAAACGATATTCATGGATAATATCCAATAATGACTTTATTATTTATAAATTAACAAATAAATTATAATAAATTTGCAAAAAAAAAAATAGAACCTTTCCAAACTTTTAAAAAGACTTTTAAAAACACTTTTTTTTTTTTAATATCTAGTTATTATTAATTGAGTGGATATCACATATCTGATATCTTATCTGTAAAATATGCATGTTTTTTGCATTCTCTTTTTACAGGGACTCAAGAATGCCGAGCCTACATTACATACATGTTTTATGTTACCACGTTGGTGCTAATATGGCAATTCAATACATAAACATTGACAAGATTTCCTCATTTTAAGTTTCAACGATACAATGAGAATGCGATACACATTAAGCCATACTTCAATTATTATAGATATGTAATTTGATGATGAAAACAATGTAGAATTTATTAATTCCTTGACACTTAATTCATTCAATATATGTGTGAGTAACTTATGCCGTATTGAACATGAATGTGGCTTAACTTCCTAAATAAAATTCTCCAGCATACATCGACATGAATGACAAATCTTTATGATCAACATGAATAACATGTTTAACAATTTATTAAGGTTTCAACTAAACCTAGCCCTAAGTAGATTTGGGGACATCTTTTTTTCTCAATGTTTCTATCTTGAGCTTTGTTTGGTAAATATGTATTTTTTGACTTGACTTACTTTGAATGAATACCTTTGAGTTGTATGACAATCAATAAGACGAAGCTCAAAGTAGAAACATTAAAAAAAGGAGGTGGAGGTAGTCACATTTCTTGACTTAGCTTACTTTTAATGAATGCCTTTGACTTGCATGACAATTGATATTACTAATCACCCACTTTGCCTTGTATTTAAACACAACTACATTTGCTTATATATCTTGATATTGCTCTACTGCATTTGATGAAATCTTGCTTGTGCCTTGATGATAGTTTTTCTTAATTGGCCTATTCATGAGTCAAATTTTAATTACATCTTGTTCGCATGATCTTTCCTTTTTGTGAGATTGTCCTGGTCCATTGGTGCATTTGGTTCACTAATGGCTTATGTGATTTCAAAGTTTAACTTGATTTCATGTCCTTTTCATAGGTTTGCATACCTCGTTAACATCATTGCTATTGAAAAACAAGTCATAAATATATCCTTTCGACAAATGACATGTATGGCCCGAGAGGCCATGTATTCGATCAAAAAGCAAGAATGGACTATGTGACACATGCACAAGTGAATGGCATAAGGCTATGAAGAACAAGGTGTTAAAGCATATGGTAGTGATATCAAGAGTCATGTAATGAATAAATATCATAACCATGTAGCCTGCAAAGTTTCATCATGATATTTACAATATCAACGTTGGAGATGCAAGGACAAGCATGGTGGGAACTATGCATAAAGTAACAAAATGAAGTAAATAGTTAAGATCACATGTATAAGCATATTTTATAGCATAATATAGGCTCATCATATGCATTATCAATCATTGTAAGTCTCTTGCACAATTTTCAAATTGAAGCAGTGGTTTTTGACTTGATTCCTCATTGATTCATTTAGGGTTCAAAGACCTCCTTTGCACTTTAAAGTCTATTTTGTGTGTAATGATATGACTAGCATAAAGCACCTAGATCAAATACCATATGACAAGGATAAAATATGCATAGAGAAACTTTTATTCCATCGAGGAAACACTCTAAATGAGATCCAGACTTTGGTCATCGAGGGCCTTTGCACATATTTTTTATGATCCATTGTAATGATTTTTTGAGCCTTTGAAGAGGCGACATGATCATTTTTGGGGTGTATGAGCTCAATGCAATAAAAAAAAATCAATTATAACGCCCATAACTATGAAAATACAAATTAACGATTTTCCTATCAACGAGGTAGTTTTGGCTTCCTAGTTTATGAACACTGTCAACCCAAACGAAGAATAGGTCTTGTTAACACCCTGTAATTTCCCAAGGTAAGGAGGAAATCGACAAGGGTAACCACAAAACCGCTTTGTGTCAAGGATCTATCCCCCAAAGACTCAGAGAGGGATCTCTCTATCTGATTTAACTTTTTTTATATTGGATATTAGGCTAGCTATACTGTACATGGGTTTGTTATGGATTTGGTATGTTTGGGAGATTGAAAACTTGAATTTACATTGGGCCATGGGGTCTACCTTTTCCGAAAATGGATCTATCTCGGACATATTAGATTGTCTCCATAGGGTAGGATAGAAAGAATGTTGGATCAAATTGAATCAAATGAAAGTGGAGGAGATGAATAGAAGGGAAAGTACATCAAACAGAGGAGCAACTAAGAATTCCTATGCTCAACTTCAGATGAAAACATCTAGATCATTAAAAGACCAGAAACAGAGTGCAAAAACAAATTATGTTCTTAATCTTTCTTTTAATTATTAGATCAGGGAAAAACATGAATGGATCTACAAAGTAAGAAAACAATTACCCAGAGAGGAAAAACATCACCAGGGAGTCTAACACAAGAATCCTTCAGATACAATTTTTATTTCTGGAAAGTCATCTGGAAAATTACAAAGTATCCCCTGTGGAGAATGAATCAAGAGCCCAACAATCAACCATTGTGTATTTGACTTATTACAATATATGGAATGAACTTTCCCCAGGCTCAGGAGGTCAAATTCAACCACCTCGGCCAAAAATAGAAATAAAATTGCTAAAAATCCTGAACTGTCGGCCATAAAAGACAAGCCAAACTGTTGCAAAAAAGGGGTCAACTCAAACATTTGTTTCTCTTCAACGGAGACACCTGTGAAAAATATGAAGGATTTATTGTAGATGAGTTTGTCTGGAGAAAAAACCTTCTTCGGTTTCTCCAATTTCGTCTCCAGATCGCTGAAACAGCTCCCGCAAAATCGAGACTGAAACAGGAAAAACGAAAAACTGAGAAAATGAGGCTGAAAGATGGCTTTGATTCTCCTAACTGGTGGCACCTATGAAAAATATGGAAGAGGTTTTTTTTATTCATCCTGTTCTGAACAAAAACCTCTCTCGGTGTTTTAAATTTCACTTCGATTTGTCGAAAATCCTTCCCAGAATTTGACTGGTCGAAACTGGCGAAAAAATGTGGTTTTGTGAATTTGGGGGAGGGTGGTTTTGCAAGGGAAAGCGGTTTACTCGGACCCCCCTGAGGTGGTAAGTGGTCTTTGGAGGGGGTGTCCGAGTTCACCAGGAGGTGACACCTGTCCTTGACCAAACCACTTACTCGGACCCCCTTGTTAAAGCTTGAATGGCATGGGGGGGGGGTCCGATAAGATTAGGAGCGTAGATTAATTTTTGGGGATGTGTGAATGTGAAGTTACGGGAGGGAAAATGATTTGACTTTTATTTGATTGCTTTTTGTTTTTTATTTAATATATGTTTTTTAATTATTTGTTTTATGTTTTGTTTTTTTGATTATTTGTTTTATATTTTATTTATTTTTATTATTTGTTTTATGTTTTATTAGTCCCTGCCTAAAGGCAGTAAGGACTATTGTAAACGACATCTCATGTTTTCAATACTCCTACACACATATCGAAGTGTTTAGCCAAAGTTTCAGCATCATATTCCATCAAACATTTTTTCTCACCTATCATATATTTACACCATTACTTTTTCACAAATTAGAAACATTGAGGTCTTATTTGGCCTCTTTTCGAGGAAAGGGACAATTAAACTTAGGTAAATAAGTATACATGAAGTATATTTTCAAAAAGTCGGATTAAAGTGGATTAATTCTACTCTTCATGTTAAGCATTACCCTTGAACATTAAATGTTATCTTCCAATATGTATACCTATAAGTTTTGCTCATCTAAAGTTCATCATTCAACATTGCAATGCCTTCTCGAGGTTTCGCATGGGCTTTGTTGTCATTTGTACTCTTGCCACCAAGACACTGCATGGTTATTCCCTTTGTAATATTGCCACAACTTAGCATGACTTCTCATGGTGGTGGTTCATGGTTACTCTATAACATTTTTGTTGTAGCTGGTTGTTCTGGAAATCCAAATGCTCTAAGGAAATCAACATAGCTTGTTGAAATCCTAGCTCAATTCGACTTCTGCTTCAACAACTCAATTTGACTTCTGGCTTATGGAAGAACTTTGTTGGAGGGGTAGTATTTGATTCCGTTCAAGAGCTCAATTAATCTTCTATTCAACAATTCAATTCAACTTTTGGCTTCTGGAAGATCCTAGCTCAATTCGACTTGTGGCTTCAACAACTCAATTCAACTTATTCGACTTATGGCTTATGGAAGAACTTTGCTGGAGGGGCTTCCATTCAACAACTCAATTCATCTTCCATTCAACAACTCAAATTGGCTTTTGGCTTCTGGAAGAACTTTGCTTGAGGGGTTGCTCCACCTTCAATGTTCTAATCTTAGAAGCAAATTTTGGCTCGATAAATCTCTTCTTAGCTCTGTTTTCTTAATCTATTCTAATTTAAGGAAACAATTACAAGAAGTAGCAATTTGACTCTCCTGTACATATAGAACATGAATCTGACCTTGAAATAGCAGTGTAACATCAAATATGAATGTTAGACTCTCCTCTCTGTTTTTGTTTATCTATCAAGTTATCTGTACATATAGAACATGACTTTGACCTTGAAATGGTAGTGTAACAAAAAATATGAATGTTAGAGGGGAGGAGAGAACAAATATGAATGTTAGAGGGAAGGGTATCACATACCAGAGTTATTCGATGCCTCAGTGAGTTCCATTCTTAGTATACAGGTCGTATTCATTTGATTTATTTGCTCTGTTGTGGTGTTGGAAAGTCATTTGAACTTGCAAACACTGCCTCTGAATGAGGAACCCCCACTAAAGTAGATAAAACAGATACACCCCAACCTTGAGAACAAAATTATGATATTAAATTCCCTTTCACTGATCAACATATGCTTAATGTTTCATGTGCATTCGATACTGCAGTCAACTCCTCCATCAATTTTTTCTGCAATTACCTGTAAATTTTTTTAACAGTGATTAGTTCTCTTAAAAATTAGTTTTCTTATAAAACGAATTTGAAAAATCTGGGTAGGCATAGTAATTCAATCATAATGATTTATTTTCTGCACATAACACATTCCCACAAAGGGAAATCCGTCCAACCTGGGGAGTAGAACACCAAGTTTCTCAAGGTGCAAAAATATGTGGTAATAGTAATTTAATTCCAATCCGAGATAATAATAAAAAAATGATCATCATTGTAGGCAGCTCAACATACCTCTTGAATGGGCTTATCGTAGTCTCCAGGGTTTATAAATTCCATTACACCAATGGTTTTGCTGAGATTACAAGAAAGTATTCAAACAAAGACAATTGTACAGTCAACATATCTACACAGATTATTCAGTAATGGAAATGGGCGAAATAAAAAACCTTGTTCATATCTGTCATTGTTTAAATCTATTMCAATTATCTGAGAAGCTTCCGCAATTCTTGCCCCTTCAGCAGCCTGCATAGTTAAGGCCAGATCAGGAGATTAACAGACAATTAAATGGTACGCTGATTGTATTCCATCACACTAGAGATTTTAAGCTCCATTTCTAGTGAGGGAAGGGAGTCGAACCGAAGATTAACCTGTCACGCCACCTCTCTGCTCCTTGCTCTGATTTATAGCATTCAGGTGCTTTCTATGCAAGGAACTTATTTGATGTATCTATTTTCATAGAAGTTGGCAGGTGTCCAGGTGAGATGTGTAAGCAGTGAGAAATACGTTACACTCTTTTATTTGCCACTTTTTATTTGCCACCACAATTCTAGATGTTATAAAACAATTATTAAAATCTGTCTTATAAAACAATTATTAAAATTTTGTGTTATAAAAGAATTATTAAATAACATTAGTTTAAAAATCTATTTCTTAAGTAGAACAAAGCCTGTGCAACATTTTTTTAAGACATAATCTATATACATGACGGCGATTTCAATACCTGACCTTGAGCCGAAGGGAGTTAGTGTCGTCCTAATGAATTTCGTCGATATAATTTCTCAGTCGTTTTACATCTGATAACCGTACGAGCTTAAGTATGAACCCTTTTGTGCCTTATTCCAAACATTTGTAATTCAGTTTACAAGTCTCAGTAAGAACAACCATGCAACCAACTATGCCATCGTATAGATTAAGCTTATTCAAAAACAAGAACCTTAATTCTGCATCGAGATTTTACCTGTGAATTAGAGATGGCACGTTATCGGAGGACATGATCACCACATGAATCTCCTTGAGCTTTGAGGATTTCTGCAAGTTTTCGTTAAAAATATATTCATGTCAGTCACCCTCCTTTTTAAAATGAATTCAACCATTTATCCTCTAAACGTTTGGAAAGAACAAAACAACACCTTTATTTTCTTGAGCAAATCATAGCCAGACATTCCTGGCATACAGTAGTCCATGAGTATCACACTTACCTGAACCTGCATCAGACGAAGAGGCTGATATTAAAACGAGCCATACAATAAAGATATCGAGAAACACAATAATGAAATTTTGTTAGGATGCAGTTTTTAGCTACTTACATTTACCTCGTCGGGATCGTCTCCTGATCCCAGAAATTCCAATGCTCTTCTCCCACTATCCACAGTCATTACTGCATTCAAGCAAACATAACACACTATAATACACGAATAGATTTGAAATCTATGAAATGATATGGGTACTATGAAAAAAAAACAACCGGGTATAAAACCATTTTCATTAGTCCTCATATTTGTGGGCCTAAATGGTTAAGAACATGTGTTTCTTCTTAAGAGGTTATAGGTTCAAATCCAGAGGGGTCCTTTGTCCGTGACCTTAAAAATAGATTATTATTATTATTATTAGAATAAAAACAAATTCAAGTTTTCGGCCACCCCAAAAAAAAAACTGAACACATAATCAATTCCATTACCTTTGTAACAACATCTCTTCAACAACTGTTCGATAACTTTTCGATAGTATTGTCATCCACGATCAACGCATGAAGATCACGATCAACGCATGAAGATGGGAAGTAGTCGATTGCATTTGGATCATTTGGATTTTTTTTTCCGGATCCTTCATTTGGATTCTTTTTTTCCCTGGATCCTTCCACTTGGTCAGAAAATCTTGAAATCTAATTATGTTTTAGATAGGACCTTTAGTTGCATGTGTTGAGTATTGATTGACAAGGTAGTTGCTGTGCAACCTCCCTTGTTATATTTTGTTTTTATTACGTTTTGTTTTATTTATGTTTCATTTTGTTTTGGGTTTTTTTTTTTTTAATTTATATATTTATGTTTTATGTATTTGATGTTTATTTAATTTTAATATTTTATTTTTTAGACTTAGGATGATTTGTATTTTTCTTTATTTTTATTGTTTTTTCATGTTTATTTTTTATTTAATTCATGTTTTATATTGTTTTATTTTTAATTTAATCTTTAATTAATATTTTGATTAATAAAATACTAACCTAAGTATTAACTTAAACAACTAATTTAATTATTAGTTAATTAATTGATTAATAATTAATTAATTATTAAATAGTCTAACATATTCTAACTATACTAAATTTTATTACTAACATTATTAATTTATTGTTTCTTTTTCCTAAGCTTGTTTATTCATGCAAGGATAAAATTGGTAAAGGGGTGAAGAAATGAAGGGTGAGGGACTGAAGGGTGTAGCGGTGGATGAAGGATGCAGCAGGGTGATGAAGGATCAAGCGAAATGGATGACGGGAGAAGTGAAATCAACCGAGGCCGGCAAACCATATGTCTTCATCAAGACACCAATGCCAAACAGATAATTGTAGAAACAAATAACCTATGAGTATAAGACCCCAACAAGTCATATGACGATTTGTTAAAAATATATCTATGTATATTATGCTTAAAAACAAGTGATTCTGAAATCCAAATCCAGACAAAGAAGTTATGTGTTTATTGAGATGAAAAATCAAGGGACTACACCAACACTCATTTTAATTGATTTTTACCTCGTTAGGATTTCTCAAAGTTTGTTTTTTTATCCTGAACTTTCATAGGAGGTATTATGATGAGTTTAATATTGAAAAAAGTAACAATGTTTCATGGAAACTTGCACAGGAGATCTAGCTAAAGCAAGTACAAATAAATCTTATCAAGAAAGGAAGAGAGATTCAATATGGAAGAATGAGAAAATATATTCACACTACTCCAATGAGTTGATGATTGATACATAGATCACGATCAATATGATACATTGAATGAGTGGAATACACTCATATATAGGGCGAAACATTCTATAATTAAGAAAAGAAATCACGCAGTTATCTTTCCTTAGGAATGCATGCATGCATAATAGTGATTGTAAAAATAGAAAGTCTAAAATAGAACTAGTCAGTTAACTCCCACTGAACTAGTGTGTCAAAAATATAAATTTCTCCAACACCCCCCCTGAACATCACTATGGAGTAAAAAATGAGTCCTGGCTACTAGGCCATTTTAGGTACTCATGTACAATGCAACTAATGAACACTGAATAAAAGTGAGGAAAGAGGGAAAACCATGTGGGAACAAAACCCCCCCTCAAAAGATAATGTATCAAAATAAGAAAATAACAGCTGCTAGACAACTGTGTTCTTCACTGCAAGATGATCCCGCAAAGTATGAAACTTCGGCTCACTGAAAGTCTTTGTGAAGATGTAGGAATCTTTATGGATCTGATGAAGTCCTTTGGTAACTTGTCGGGCCTTGTACCTCTTGATCCTGTGGACCCATCTGCACTTGAAAATATTCCTTTTTGGTGGAGGTGGAACCAGATTCCAAGTTTGGTTCTGTAGGAGTGAGTCATACTCCTTATGTATGGCTTCTTACCATAATGGATTTCCCACAACCCTATTATAGTTATGTGGATCAGTAGATTTAACCATATAGCAATGCATGGGCATCGCAGGTTCTGAAGCTGAAAGTGCATGAGAAGGATCCTCATGCTGAGATCGAGTCATCCTTGAATCCAATGGATTCCCTACAAGGTTTCTTGCTACCTAAAGTGTGGTCTTTTCCTTCTTGGGCATCTGCTAAAGCTTCAACACTGACTTCTTATCCAGCTGTACTACCTTCTTATTTCCATGTACATAATCTGAGTGTTTGGAATCAACTCTAATGTCTAAAACTAATGGAAGAACATGAGTATATGCATGTTGCACTCGAGGTGCATGCAAAGTACTCTCCTTATGTGTAAGTAGAATAGAGGAGTTATTGTCAGAAAACTTATTGAATTTATACAACCTGAACTTGTGATCCACCTCACCAATTGCAATGATGGAAGTGTCATGCATGTCAATTACTAAAAATGAATCTGATGTAAATTCAACCTTTTTACCTTTATGAGTGATCTGATAAACTAATAGCAGATTCATAGAAATCTTTGGAACATGTAAAACATTCTCAAAACTGCCATTTTGGATTTCCACTCTTCCTTCTCCTACTACTGCTACATGAGTATCATCCCCCATGAGAATAGGGGGTATTGAGCATGGACTCAAAGAATATAAAACTTCATCTTTCGCTGCCATATGATGGGATGCACCAAAATCTATAATCCATGAATTAGATGAGGAATTAATTGCAACCAGAGCATGATGATTACCTTTCTTAGGAGCAGGATCTTCTTCCTTCCACTTCTTGACTTCCTCTGGAATGAAGTTTCCAAGGTTGTTCTACTGAAGTGCCCATGCCATAAGATCGATATATTTCTTCATGCATGTGGATTCTTCATGATTCGGTTTATTGCAGTAAGTGCACTGCTTTCCCTTCTTCTTCTTCTTCGAATATGAAGAGTCATTGGAACCTGAAGAATTGTTAAAGGGCTTGGAATATCCCTCCTTCTTGTTCCGTTTCTCCTTCCCGTTCTGTTTGGATGATCCTTTTCCATCATACATGGTAAGTGAATGTGCTTTTGGATCCTTGATGAGGCCCATCTGTATGAGTTTTTTCTTCTCTTGTGTGAGAGACTCAATGAACTGAGCCATTGTAGGCATTTTCCAATTTGTTCCAAAAAGACATCTGCCTGAATGGAAATTGGAGACATATACAATGTATTCTGGTCCTAGCTTGGCCAATATTGTTAGAATAAATTGTTTCTCTTGTGTAGACCTGTTAATACCACATTCACCCATGATCAAAATCAAAGATTTAAATTTAGTAAAGAAATCATGTATATTATCAAAACTTTTAGGGTCTAAGGTATTCAACTCTACCTCAAGCATATGACCTCACATCTCATCCTGCTTTCCAAAGAGTCCTTCTGGGGTGGTCCAGATCTCATTTGGAGTATTTCATGCAGCAACATGAAACCATAAATCAATGGAGATTAACTCAAGAAGTACTCATGTTGCATCATCCTTACGGTTCACCCATCTCATCTTCTCAATCGTTGATGTAGGTTATGATTCTGTTGCCATCGTCAAATTATACAGTCCTTTCCTTCTGAGTTGGAATTTTTCATTGGAATTCCAATCAAAATAATTGTATGGTGTGAGGATTACCACCAAGTTTGAAAGTATAATAGTTGTCCTTTCCATCTCTTCCACTATTTCTAAGAACCCCTAAAAATTTACTCTCAATCTGCAAGTGAAAAATTAAGAAATCACGGCAGAAAGGGCACTTTAAGTGAAAATTCGTATCATTTTTAGGAGACGGTCTTCCAACTTACTTTCTGAGAAAACGGTAAGGAATATCAATGTTGGCACAGGGGAAGACCCGGGGTTCAGATCCAAGAGCGCACCAACAAGCCCTAACTACTGGCCCTTTCGGCAACACCTGTGAAGCAGATGCAGTCTCACCTGAAGAAGTTATGATGGGGTTGAAGGACAGAGGTGTCTACAACCAAAGGGAATATCAAGTGGACAGTTCTTGTCTGTGCTCTTAGCTAGTAGATCTTATCTATTCTCCTCTCTTTCTCTCCTCTCCCTGCGTACCCAGCTGTGGGGTTGATCTTCACATCCAACTGAATATCTTACAACTCAGAAGGCTCTCATACTCAACACTTCCCTCTCACACAATACTCCTCTCTCACCTAACTCAATGCCAACAACCACAATACAATATTATCATACCAACCCAAACTAGGCCCTTTAGACCTCTATTTATACATTACAATAGATCACCGAAAGCCTTAGGCCAAAACCTGGGTGTCCAAAACCCTAGATACCAAAACCCTAGGTGTCTAAAACCCTAGGTCAACTTGTCCCATATTTTCAGGGCTTCGCCAACCTGTCTTTCCTTCCTTCTTGCGCGGAGATCCAAAGCATCCAATGGTGGCTTTTTCCACTTGTTGACATGTCCATGATCTTTCTTCCTTGTTTATCTGTCATCTACGATCTCCTCTTCCAACGACTTACTTTCTCGGGCTTCGCTCCATCTTTTCTTCTCTTTTGCTCACTTCGACCCAAATCAGTCATTGTGTCTTCCACACAGTTCAGATTCTCCTTTTTCTTCCTTGATCTTCACATACTTCCATAACCAAGGGCCAACAGGCCCCCAACACTCACCTCTGACTCGTCCTAAGGCACTTCAGATCTGATCTTCTTGTTTTACTTTGAATCTAGGCTGTGCAGTGCAACCTCTGCATTCTTCTCTTTGAATCCTCTCCATCCCTTATGCAGACTATCTTTTCTATGTCTGGTGCCTAGTTTCAACTGCACCTGGTACCTAGACCCTTTTCTGCATGCTTCTACTGAGAGCTGTGAGGCAGTTGGTTGTCATAGTAAAAATTCAGCCGACTCCCATTCACCCATTCTCGCTTTAACGTCTTTAGTTGCGTAGCTCCTCCTTCTATGACATAGGCGATCTCATATGGTCTGAGCCAATGCGTTCTAAACTTTCCAGGATGTTTTATGAACTTACAATCATAGACCAACACTAGGTCTCCTTGTCCAAATGCCTTCTACTTGATGTTCCTGTCATGGTAGGCTTTCTCTCTTTCCTTTTGAAATTGCTGATGGAATCCTACAATGAATCGATCTTCCTCAAGTTCGACCAACTGTGCGAGCCTCTCTTGAACAACTCCAGTGCCATCCATATCTGTAAAATCAACAATTCTCAGTCTTGGTACCAGATAGTCCATTGGAACAATAGCTTCAATAACATATACCAACTTGAAGGGGGTCTGCATTATTAGCTTCTTGCAAGTGGTTCTATAGGCCCATAACACTGTTGGTACTCTTAAATCCCAATCATCTATGTTCACACAACAAATCTTGGTTAGTGTTGTCTCCAAGATCTTGTTGAATGCTTCAACTATCCCATTTGCTTCAGGATGGTATGATGTGCTCTTATGATGGTGGACTGTAGATTCTTCAGTCAAGGCTTCCTTTGATTTGGGTCACATGTTGTTGAATATTCCTTTGATTTGAACTTGGTCTTTGTTTGCTTTCCTTGTTGGCAATTCTTGCATAAAGTGTTGGTTGGTTTCGTGATCTGGGGCATTTCTCTGACTGCTTCTCTTTTGCTGACTTTGACAAGGTTATCAAAATGCATGTGACCCATTCTTCTGTGCCAT
>ML781906.1:125831-136838 GCA_009831015.1 Picea engelmannii | reverse complement strand
ACTTCTAATTTCTCCATTAAAATTATTATTGAAATAATTTATTTTGTATTCACCTTGAATTATAATACACTCATCACTTCACTTTATTATTTACCTTTTAAAATCTCTTAAACCACTTTGATTACTTTGACCTTTTGGGGCTTGTAGATGACATATGAGGGTCCTCCAACTTCATAAGGCCACAACTCTCAAACCGTGAGGAGTTATGTGACGTTCTACATACCAAAAAAAATGGAACGACATGTACTATACATATAGAATAGTATTATATGAAAATATATCAGAACGCATACCGTTACCCATCAAACAAACTTGGGTCCATTACCCAAACCTGGGTCTCCAACTTCTCATGGCCATAACTCTCTAACCGTGAGGAATTATGTGACGTTCCACATACCACTGGAAATGCCATGACAAGAACTATCCATATAGGATATTTTACCTAACAAATTTACTTTCCTTCATCTCATTATTCCACAATTAAGCATGGGTTCTCTTACTCCACAAAGCATCTTCCCGTGAGGGCTTTCACCATAAGGGGACCACTTTGGAGTTCATCCATATTTACTTCTTATCAAACATGACAAAACAATAATGAGTCATATTTACATCAAACACTATTGGGTCCATTACCCAAACCTTTGTGCTATGGGTCTTTGTTCAACGGTTGACATCAATGACAACCAACCTTAATCAACAGGGGAGTTTAAGAATACCTCTTTTATGTTTGGAGTCGCCTGCTCTTCTGGTCCGTTTAATGTAGCCAAAAAGTTAATCTCTAAAGCATGAAAATTAGACTCAACCATTAATTTGGAAAAATCTTGTCCTTTGATCAATTTAGTAGGTTTTATTTTAATGTCGTATTCCAGAATAACCGCAATCCATTTTCCTTTTCTGTCATCTGGATTATCCCGGGTCAGGATATCCTTAGCCACTGTGTTTGGGATGTATGCAGTTGTGTGAGAGTGGAGAATATAGACCCTAAAATATTTTATATCCTTTACTAGAGAGAAGGCTTGTTTCTCCATAATGTTATAATTCAATGCTGCGTCTCTTAAAGATTTGTTGAAAAAAGCTATGGGTTGCTCGTACCCTTCACTGTTTTTCTGCAATAATGTCGCTGCTATAGTGTGCTCAGATGCGAAGGAGAAAAGATAAAATTCTTTGGTATAGTCTGGGCTAGTCATAACTGGGGCTTGGGTGAGAGCATGTTTCTCTTGCTCAAATGACTGTTTGGACTCAGTGTTCCATTTGATTTTTGTGTCCTTTTTCAACATATTGGTGATATTCCTGAGAAGTTCGGCCAAGTTTGGTATGAATCTTCTAAGGAAATTTATTTTTCCAATGAAATATTTCAGTTCTTTGATGTTGCTAGGGTGGTCCACCTTCTAGATAGATTCTATCCTGCTGGGAACTATTTAATTTCGTCTTTTGAGATTATGTGTCCCAGTAATTTGCCTTTTTCTAACCCGAAAAGGATTTTCTTAGGATTCAATGAAATCCCAATTTTCCTGCACTTCTCAAACACACGTTTGAGGTGGAGCAATTGTTCTTCGTCGAATTTGGAGTAAATTGTTACATAATCTAGATAAATGAATATAAATCTCCCAGTCTCATCCACAAAGGAAATATCCATTTCTCTTTGGAAAGTAGCCCCAGCGTTCATTAGACCAAAAGGCATCTTCACATACATGAATGTTCCCCGGGGTGTGGTAAAAGTTTTCGTCTCTTGATCTTCTGGATGGACCAGAACTTGGTTGTAACTAGAGAAACCATCCAGTAAGGAGATCCTACTGGATCCGACCACCTTTTGTAAAATATGGTCCATTTTGGGTAAAGGGTAATTGTCTTTGAGGGAGACTTTGTTCAGATTTCTAAAATCTATACAGAGTCTGATCTCGCCAGTTTTCTTCCTGGTCGAAACTAGATTAGAAACCCATCTGGAAAATCTCAAGGGGACTATACTCTTGGCATCATACATCTTTTTGATTTCTTTCTCTATCAGGGGAAGCAACTTGGGATTAATTCTCCTAAGTTTCTGTCTAAAAGGTTTGTGTTCTTATTTTATGGGAATCCGGTGATGTATGATACTTGTGTCATAGGATTTTAAGTCCTCATAGCCCCAGGAAAAAACATCTATATATTCCTTAAAAAGTTCAATGTATTTTCTTTTTTTCTCTGGTGGCAGAGATTTAGACAGTTTTATCATTTTGGGGTTTTCTTCTATTCCTATGTTGCAATCTTCAACCTCTTTATCGCTAGCTTCAATTTTCGATTTTTTGGCCACATCGTTAAAATCAAACAAGTCTTCCAACGAAACTAAACCTCTAGGTAACACATTATTTTTTAACTGTAGGATATCAAAATCTACATCATTTTCATTGAATTCTTCGACATCTATTGTGTTTACACTGCCATTCTAAAAAATAGATTTATTTACAAATTTGTCACCATTTTCTAAATCTATGTTTGTACATTCAAAATCATTTTTACATTGCAGAAAATCTTCAATTTGATCGTCATTTCCAAATACCTGCCAATATCTGATGTTTTCAGGAATGGTGGGTCTGCACTTCACCTCCACTGTGTACTTGCAAGTGGGACAAAAAGGGATTTTATAGGTAGCTGTTGACGTAGCCAGTCCGTGTATGAGTATATTTTGTCCCCTAGGCATCACCTACAAGTCAATCTTAGTAAAACATTGAAGAGGATCTAAAACAACATTCCTATAGGCTCTAAGTCTGGGATGTTTTGCTGCATACTCACCTTTGATTTGCTTGACAATCAATTCATAATCACCCCTTACCATTATCTGTTTAGCACCAACTTTCTTCAATAATTTTAGGTCGAGAATTAAAGCCTCGTACTCGGCTATGTTGTTAGTACATTGGAAGTTCAGTTTATAAGAATGATTCTCGGAGTACTGTGATCTGTGGTTATGAATCCACACTCTGGCTCCATCCCCATCTTTACTCACATCACCATCGAAGTCCATGCTCCAAAATTCTATTGGCAATTCCTCATTTTCTTCATTCATGGGGTTTCTTACTTCGAAAACTGCTTTATCATCCTTTGGATCAGGTGCATCATCCTCCAGTTGTGCGATTTGTTCTTCGAGATCATCGTCATTATATAGAATAAAATAATCCAGGTGATAGTGTGTGGAATATAGTGGGTAATTGTGTGGATTTTCCTGACTACTGGCCATATACTTCATCAATGTTTCCCTGTAAAGTCTTCTATGTTGACCGAAAACCAGATTGGTGGTGTAGGACATATCTAGCTACATGTTTCCTCTCAATTTGTCTCCTAGAGATCTTGATAGCAACATACCATACTTGGGGGGAATATCTTCCACGACAATATCCATCACCAAGCTTTTCACCGGGATTTGAGCCAAGGTGATGCATAAGTCTTTAATCAAGCCTATACATTTGACCTTCCTGGAGTCGAAAGAATGCAAATATTTGTAGGGTCTGGTGATCTCGAGTCCCAACTTTTCCATCACGGATTTGGGCATTAGGTTGTGAGAGGCACCTGAATCCAGCATAGCGTTGTGTAATATTAGATTGTGGATATTTAGGCTGATGTAAAAAGGGGCCACGACGCCATTATCAGTTTGACCGTCAACTTCAGGACCAAACAGGAGCTCAGGTCGATCATCGACAAACTTTACTATGTCAGAGTGGTGTATAGATCCAACATTCAAGGATTTGGTACCTATATCAAGTTCAATGCTTAAATCTTTCATCACTTGAGACCTGTAAGCATTCTTGTTCATCATCTCGGAGAGGGGAATGAGAATCTTCAATTTTGCTAGTTCCCCTTCAAGGCTGAAAGGAGAGGTGGTTTTGTTTAGACTATGTACTTCTGCTTTATCAATAGAAAATCCATGGATAGGTGCACCTATTTGAATGGTTGATGAAACTTCTGTCCAGCTTGTTCTCTTAAGAATTTCTGGAGTTTTTTGCGCAAGAGGTTCAATGTCATTCCGCCCAGGGGATTTCTTGGGAAGGTTTTATGAGATTTTCTTGGTTTCAACAACCTTCTTTAGAGAATTATCATTAGTCTTCTTACTCCTCAAGTTATACTGCCTGTGAACCTCCATTATAGCGTTCTCAAAGGCTTGTTGTTCTGTTTTCTCAGCTTCCTCATTTACCTCTGTTTGTGGAAGGAGAAACATTTTATGTTCTTCCTGGGTGAGGAAAATAGATTCATGATCGTGATCATGATCACCCATTAGATTTATATGAGTATCATCAAACTCCTCAATTAATTCCTCCCCATCATCAAAATAGTTTTCCTAGAGAGGTGGTCTAATCTGCTGATCAGGTCCCCTTTGTTCTCGTTGATCTCTAGGATCTCTTTGTCTAATATGAGGTGGATTTCTTATAAAGTTCGGGTTTCTGATTTGAGGGGCAGTTTGGTTCTCCCTAGGTGGGTTCCTGTCAGTTATGGTGAGTCTCTCCATCATTTTCTCCATAGCTCTGGCAAGAGAATCTATTTTGGCATCTGATGAGGAAGTAGAAGGTTCTTCTTTGATGGTAATCCTCTTTTTCGTTCCTTGTGTGGCCCTTCTGGCCAAAAGATTTTCTTCTACACTGAAGACACTTCTTTGCATGTCTTCCAGAGTTGTTGTGTTTCTTTCCCTTAATTGATATGACATGTCAGCATCAAAACCATCAGGGAAATTTATTAATGCCAAACCTTGTGGTGGTTTGATTTCAGTCAGGATAGCATTGTATAGATTGTTGAAACGAGTGTAGTAATCCTGCATGGTCTCTCCTTGGTTCCTTCTGATATTCTCATACTCTGACAGGATCTAGAGAGGATTTTTCTTTACCTCCCACCGTTCAAGGAAAGTCCGATGAAATCCAACAATATCAGTAATGGTAGCAGCACGTAAAGTTTTGAACCGCTTTTTCACTTCTCTAGTTAGGCTTTGTGCAAATAATCTCATCTGCACATCAACTTCGTCTACTTCCTGCAGGTCAAAGTAATCGTTCATTTTGTCAACATGTTGTTATGCATTCAAGGGACCAGTACTATCAAACTGTGGGAGTCTAGTTTGATAATCTTGGGGCATGTCATGTAGTGGAGCAAACAATACCAATGGAGTATATCTTGCCGCCGTGATTGGTGGAGGAGGCTGAACAACAACCTGTGTGACAAGAGAGGAAATGCCTGAAGATATAGAGGATGAAGGGCTTGGAGGAATGGAGTGACTTGGTTTAGTTTTAGCAAAAACTGCAGCAATAGTTAAAGCAGGAAGTTCGACGGACTGTTGAAGATGGAGTTTGTCTAAGGCTTGACCAAGATTTGAAACTATTTATTTGAGCTTATTAGTCTCGGGGTGAAAAC
The DNA here is from genome assembly GCA_009831015.1 of Picea engelmannii. Classification (NCBI taxonomy): domain Eukaryota; kingdom Viridiplantae; phylum Streptophyta; class Pinopsida; order Pinales; family Pinaceae; genus Picea; species Picea engelmannii. The sequence continues at coordinate 131,477 of ML781906.1, read as the reverse complement.
GTTGATCAACTTAAGCTCTAGGAGAAAGTATCTCAGGGGTCCTGGGTTGAAAAACGGTTTGGTCTAAGACCGTTTTACTGACAAAACTGTCGGATTTTGTCCTGAAAAGACTTGTTCGAAAGGGTATTTCAGGCTCAAGGTCTGGAAGAACAACTAACTTTTCTGGGATGGAAAAAGACTTTGGAAGTGGGTTGTTACTCCTCGAAATTTCTATAGTATTTTTCTTCCTGAGTAATCTTTCAGGGTTATCTATTACTATTGCGGGTTCTGGATCAGGATGAGATCTGGTAGAAATTCTTTTGGGAGCCAGAACTATTGATTTTATTCTTCCTTTGGAGATTTTAACTATTTATACAAACTTTAACAAACTCTGAACATTATTTCTAGATAAAATTTAGGGTTTGTGTTTCTTCCAGAAATAAAGTCGTATTTGTTCTAGGGGAAAGAAAACAAGGGGTGGAAAGTTTTTTCAGTGCCTCCCCAGTATGGTCGCCACTTATGTTATCAGTCTGTAAATTCCTAGAGGTTATCGTGAGGTAAGAAGAAATCTATCAAAGGTAACCTTAACCAATCGCTTCGATATTGGGAGCTATCCCTACCAGTTTCAGAGAGGGATATCTCTGTGAGTTTTAGATTTGTTTGGATTTTCAAGATTTTAGGCTAGTTAGAAAGAATATAACTAAGTTGTTTGGATTGTTTTTAAATGAAATGGTTGAATATCACTTACGCTTCCATAGGGCTATGGGGTCTATTTTAAAAATATAGAGGTTAAAAATAGCTTTTATAACATTCGTTTTACAAGGCAAGATGGTGCTAATGTTGAATTCTTTAGGGATAAAATGGTATATTGATGAAAAAGGTGAGATATCAGTTAAAACAAAAAATCATTTAAGAATTTCTTTGTTATAACATCAGAAGAAAAACATTTAAATATATAAAAGATTAAGAACAAAGTACACAATGGCAAATTTTGCAACTTTATCTTCTTTTAAAGATTAAATTTAGAAAGAAAATATGATAACTGAGAAGGAAAAACTTTTATGCAGATAGAGGAAACTTCACCAACAATTAACACATAGGAATCCTATGAAACTTCTCTTTGTATTACTGGAATAACCTCTTGATAAAAATTACAATGATTAGAGCTTGCTTGGGCGTAAATATCAACCCCTGATACTTCAAAGTTCGAAGTATTTATAATAAAAAAATTACAAACTTCCCTGTCATTAATGATCAGGACATGGTAGATTCTAAATTTAACTAACTAACTCAACAAGATACAAAAATTTAGGGACTGTCAATGATGTGTTGAATTCTTCAAGATGATTTTGGGGAAGGTCGTTGGTGAGTCATCTGCACGACTTTGTCTGATCTGATTGCTGACTAGACTTGGACACTTCAAAACCTACTCAATCAGATTGCATAGCTCTTCCCATCGTAGCTGACTGGGAATGATGAATTTGAGTAATCTTTAGTATATTTCATCCATCTCTGTGTATTTGGAAAAAGTTGGTTGGACGATGAAAATATACTGGATCTCGTGCTATATGCTAATGTCTGGCTGCAAAGTTTCTAAGAACGCCTTGCCTGGTATGCTGCCCTATATTCCCGAAAATTTTGAACTATATTTGGACACCATGGCCAACTTCTGTTTATAATCAGGAAGGGTCATTAACTTGTCATTTAGGACCATTAATCTCAGGAGACCTTTCTTCTGTAGAGCTTCAATCTTGCAAAAAATCTTTGAACTCCTGTGTCCATAGTCTGGACTTTCTCTTCCAACTGCAACATTAGTCCTCTCTTGGTCAGAACCCTCTTGACTTCAAGGATGGTTTTCGTCCTGTCTTCAATCTTTAAATCCTCTAACTCTTCCCTAGTTTTTGAATTCAGGAATCTAATGATCTCAATGGCTTCTGTGGGCATTTCTCCCAGCTCTCCTTTTATTTTCTCAATAGCCTGCCTGCTCCTTTGTACCAGTTCATTTTTCTTGAACATGATTTGCATCATAGGCCATATTTCATTTATGGATTTGGAGATATCCATCCAAATATTTTCCTTGGCCTCAGCAAGTGTCTTTCCTGCGACTGTTTGCTTTTGAAGCTACTGCAATTCCTATTTGAGCTTGTCTGATGTTTGCTTCTCCATGGAGTAGCTTGTTTGTTAATAAGACTTGAGCTCCTGAAGATCCTCAACCTCCTTTTTTAGTCTGCTAATTTTTGTCTCTTGCAAGTTCATCTCCCCCATGGATGTTGCTAATTCCACTGTCTTTTCCAGAGCTGTCAGTGGAGTTGTTGAGGGAATTTCTACTGTGGGGTTTTCTTCTATAGATGTTGTGCTTACTCCTGTTAGTGGAACTGCGCTCAGTGGAATGACTTCCATAGGCATTGATTGTTCCTTCTCCTTCACTAACCTTTCCAATTTTGCTTCCATCTCTTTCAACTATGCATTCTGCTCCATGATCAACTTGAGCATCTCGTCCTTCTCACCTTCTGTCTCAGCTATCTCCTTTGCCTATGCCTCTTCCGTTGGTGGCAGTTTCAGTTGTTTCCTCAGAGATGCTATATCAACATTTTTATTTTTGAGCATCTCTTCGACTGCTTTCATATTCGAGGGGTCATACCCAATCTTGAGGACCAATTCTTCCAACCTTTTAATTTTGTTATCCTTTGAAAATGATGATATCTTTTCTAACTTTAATCGTGTCTGAACATTGCTCAAAGAGACCTGTAGTTTAGCAACTAAAGCAGAACCATTTTCCAAAGTGGAGAAAGCCATATATCCAGTTTGCATATGCAGATCCATTTGGTCGGCCGGGTGCACATCACTAGTGTAGAACTCAAACGTTTCCCTTTTGTAATCATTGATTACCTTTGGGTCAGGCACCCGTGCCTGTAGAAAAATCCATGTGAATTCTACCCTTCTCTGTATCAAATGAAAACAATAGTTTGTGATGTGTCGTGGATGTCTGTTTCAAAAACTGAGCATAAGTGTTGTTGGTCAGCGTCTGATTCCTCTTCTTGATCAGGTCATATTTCTCAAGAATGCTCAATTTGATGCCTCCTTGTTTTGGTTGGTTGATTAATGAAGTATCCATCTGTTTCTTGGATGAAGAAGTAGATGTGATATGTTGGCTGCTAGAGATAAGTGGTGACTGATCATCTATCATAGTCGTAGTGGATTGGGTTTCCTTTTCACCAACCGTGTCAGTTGTATGACTGGATTTTGGCCTTTTGGTGTGTAATTGGAAATCTTCAGCCGAGACTTCGGTGACAGGAGGTGAAGTATCTTTCCTAGGAATTTTCTCCTTTGGACCCTGTGGCATGTTTGTTTGTGAGATAATAATAGGAGGAGACTGTTGTTCTGTCTCTTCCAGAGTGCCACTCCGTTTGATTTGCGAACTTCTCTATTTCGGGCTTGGGTGAATGAACATATGGAATGTTTTTATTCTTAACCCTCATCTCCAAAATGATCCTACACGGATCATAGTGCAACAGGAAACTAGCGTCGAACTTCATTTCCTTCAAAAGCATGTCTGCCTCTTCCTCGACGACTCGTCTATTGCAGATAAAAGACCCTATTTGCCCTTTAATTCTGAGATGTTGTTTCTTCTTCAGAGACACAAAGTGTATGTCGTCTGAGTTTATCCTCTGTCTTATGTGCTCTAGAGAAAATATCCTCATGGGTAAACACTTGGGCAGCTTGTATGGAGCTAAATCACACCCATATATTCTAATCTCAGTGTGATTTTGGTAAAGATACCAATCTTTTGTTTTTCCAAGGTTTGAGAGGTGTAAGATCCTCTGAATCTCCTCATTTATTCTCGGTTCTGGTATGCCACTGAGCATGCTCACCACTGGGTGGTAAAACTGCTCGATGAACTGTTTGAAACTGAAGTCTTGGAATTTTGAGTAGCGAAGTCCAAGATGTTACCGCCTGCGGCTTCTCATCCTTTTTCATTTTCTGGATCGAGAAAGAGAACCTATCCACTTGAAAGAAGGTGAACATGTAATCCAGTATGGAGGAATAATGGAACGTGCCCTCTGTGGAAAATTTTAAAAACTGCTCGTGAATATTCTCTGCTAGGAAAGAAGGTGAACATGTAATCCAGTATGGAGGAATACTGGAACATGCCCTCTGTGGAAAATTTTAAAAACTACTCGTGAATATTATCTGCTAGGAAAGTGTTGTAGTCGAACTGAGTGGTGGGATTTTCCTCGGTAGAGAAAATGGATAGAAAACCCAATATAGGTTCATCCACCCATTCATGTGAAAAATAACCAAGCAGACAATAGAGTGATGAAATGACTTGGTTGCCCTTTTCTGAGAACAGGGAGGAAGGATACGGGGGATTTAACTTGGGGAACTGAGCATCCTGTGGGTAGAAAAATTCAAAGATCTGGGCTTTTTGAAGAAAATATACTTTCTCGTATAACTTGGTTATGATTTCAAGATTGAAAGGAGAGGTAGACTATGTTCTGGGTATCTGCATCATCTGATCAATGGCCTCTGGTGTGATGAAGAACATAGTTTCTCCCGATGACGAGACTATGGCTCTCTGGTCAGGGAGGTAATGAGTCTGGCATTTGAGGGAAAATTCAAGGAAATGATGGACCTGGGGGAAAATATATAGAGGAAGATTGGGCTCCAAGACCCCAATTTCATCACTCTGATCTAAGAAAGTGTCTTTGCGCCATGACAGCAAATCCGTGAAGTCAAATTCGCACCTTGTATCTAAGATTAGATGATCTTTGTCAGCCAGTGGGATCCTATCGAGGTCGACAGGAGGTCGGAGGAAAGGATTTTCCCCGGATTCTTCTTTCTTGGATTTTTGCGCCATCACTATGAAAAGTACATGCAATTCAAACAAAAATGTTAGCGGTAATGGCTATGGGTGGGCTGCTGACTAAATCAGAGAGGAGATAAGGAAATTTTTTTGGTGTGAGGATAAGATGAGAAATGGGTGAATGAAGGAGCAGGGCTAGTTTTGAGTGAATGGATACCGTTGGGCATAGGGGACAGATCAACAGGCTAACAGATAAGTTAGCCTGTAATAAATGGCCAACGAGTCATTTGGAGCGTGAGATGGCAGGTGAAAAATGGGTGACGAGTATGACCGGGTGACGTGGAGGGTGTTTATTAGAGACCAACAGTGGTGAGGGGACTTGTGACAGGTGAACAGGGGGGATGGACTGACAGAGTTATGAGACGGGATCTATAGGGGAAGATAGTGAAAAGTGATGTCACGAGACGATAGTGGTATGTCAGAAAACTGGTAAATAGTAAGTGGTAAAATGGTTTGCGGTAAGTGGTGGGAGTCTGGTGCAATAGATTCTTACCACGTTAGAGTAGGGGGGCCGCCAGAAAACCATTTCATTCCAGACCCCCCCCACCCACCATTAAAAGAAGAATGGTTGGCGGGTCCGAAAAGTATTGTCATCCATCCATCTGTGCGCCCGCTGCTGGACTGTATATCTGAGTGCTTCTTTTAATGAATTTTTTGGACCCCGCCCCCCCCACCGTTAACGATAGAACGGTCAGGGGGGTCCGGAATTATATCTCAACCATAGATCTGGGTGCCAATGCCTCATCCATTCAGATGTGCGATCTTGTTACTCATCATTCCGGACCACCCCCCCCCCCCATTGA
>ML781906.1:70449-125804 GCA_009831015.1 Picea engelmannii | reverse complement strand
TAAAGTTAGAATGGTCCTGGGGGGGGGGGTCCAAAAAAGCTTGTTGACCGTAGATCTAAGCACTGGTGTCTCAGCCCTTCATCTGTGAGCTCTCTTTAATCTACCAGTGCAAAGTCATATCTGTAGTGGAGACTTAGGCTTGCGCCTTTTTGTGGGTTTGATCAACTTTTCCTACTTTTGTCACCATGGGGGTTAGGAAACATACTTTCAAACATCAAAGATCATGCATTTTTCATCAATCTTCTTACATATTTTATTGAAAGGAAACTGTCACACCTATGTCCTAACCTACTCATTTGCACCTTTAGCCCATCTTAGACTGTTGAACTAAGAAAATACTCTACCTAGGGGCTATTTGACCAAGATTAGACTATTTGGTCAAATTTATTCATTAACTAACCTGATTACTTGGCTAAGGTTAGACAGTTTAGCCAAGCTTATTCACTAATCCTAGATACTTAAATTTAAAAGAATTGTCCATGTTTAAACTGTATGGATCAATTCATTATCATTTCATGGGGCTTTTATCCATTTTCTTTTATGCCCTCTTTTTTGTTTTTCTCATTTCTTTTCTTTTCTTTTCTCTTCTTTTCTCTTTTCTCATTTTTTTTTTCTTTTCTTTTAGGATGCAGCACTATCTGTAAGTCAAAAACATTAAAGGGAGAAAATTACAATCAACGGTTGATCCTATAAATTATAGGGTTATAACACATCCATAGGTTCATATATTTCCCAAGCAGCAAATGCAAAGTTCTGAGTACTGCAACTACCGCGATCAGTGAAGCCAAGGTAGGGTAGTGAAGACACCGACATCGGAAAACCATGCACAACTCAAGGTAATCAGCTAAAGTTTGAAACCAAACAACAAAAAAGAACACAAGAATATTATACACTAAAATACAAGCACCCATGCAAAAATGACTTAAGCATAATACTTCTTCAAGTAAAGCCCATTTCCGGGTTCACTCAAAGGAATTCCATCATAATCAACCAGCTCATCCCTTCAACACTCGTTTGACAATATAAGGTGCCTACCACATGGGCTCGAATTTACCGGCCCCTAGCAAATCACGATCTTTCTCGTAAAGAAGAACTAGATCACCTTCAGAAAAAACACATGGCTTGAAATGCTTGTCATATTGGGCTTTGACACATTTCTTCTGAGTGTCAATAACTAAGCTGACATCATGATGGGTTTCGGCTTGAAATGCTTGTCATATTGGGCTTTGACACATTTCTTCTGAGTGTCAATAACTAAGCTGACATCATGACGGGTTTCGTCTAATTGTATCAAATAAAAAAGATGTTCCTCTTCAACAGAGGTGTTAGGGAGAAGTTCAGCGGCTAGTTTCAAAGATGGTATCTCACATTCAATCGACAAAATTGCTTCTATACCATAGACTAGTTGGAAAGGTTTGAATCTCGTGGCAGACTTAACAGATGTCCGATAGGCCCATAATGATGAGAAAAACATTGTGTGCCAATTTTTCTTACGAATTCCTATCATTCGTCGAAGCATAGTAATGAGAACCTTGTTGATTGCTTCAACCTGGCCATTGGCCTATGGATAATAGGGGGTTGAATTTTCATGGCGAAGACCCAACTTGTTAGTAAGTTCATACATCATAAAATTTTGAAAATGACTACCGTGATCAGTATCGATGGCTTGGGGGACACCAAATCTAGTAATGATATGACTGAATATGAACAATGTTGTAGTTTTTTGGTGTTATCAAATGTAGGCATCGCCTCGACCCATTTAGTAAAATAATCCATAGCTACAATGATGTATCCATGCGCCCCAATCGAGTGAAGGTTACATGTCATGAATTCAATGCCCCATTTGTCGAATGGACCAATGGAAACTACAGGGTGAAGAGGAGCAGGGTGAGATCAGATCTTATTGTTATAAGTTTGGCAAGCGTGACATTTTTGGATGAAAACAATGCAATCCTTAAATAATGAAGGCCAAAAACAACCATCTCGCAAGATCTTTTGGGCAGTGGCATACCCAGACATATGACCGCCACATACTCTAGAGTGATAGTCATTCAAATCTTTCTCAGCTTCATTGTAGGTGAGACATCATCGAAACATGGAATCAATACCACGGTGGTAAAGGGTATCACCAAGGATGATGTATTGACGGGCTTGATACCGTATAAGACAATGATCTGTACTAGAAAGATTCGGTCAGAAAGTTTGAGTATGGATATATATGATGATATATCCATACCATACATCATCAAAATTGATCAGAAAGAGGGATTCATCAGGTAAGGAATCCTCTACCACATTTTTCGTCTTAGTAGAGGGAAGGTCGCATATCAATTCAAACTCCAAGTCAAACTCCTGGAGAATCACTATCCATTTGGAGTATTTTCCCCCAGAAAATGTCGAGTAAGGATATCTTTCATGGTGTTGCAATTAGAAATAGTTTTGGTCCTGCGTAATAAGATGTAGTGACAAAAACGTTGAACAACTTGAACAGCTGCCAAGGCCAGTTTCTCCACATGTAGGTATTTGGTTTTGGTAGTCGTGAGACTTCGAATTAAATAGTATATCACATTCTCGTCATGTGAATCATCTTCTTGGAATAAAATCATGGCAATGTTAGAGTCTGAAGAAGCTAAGTACAGGAAATAATCCTCTTGGGCGAGGCATACCTATTTTAGGGAGGCAGGCCCCTTTCAACCACTTTATCCTATTTGCGTGCATATTAGACTTTTTTGATTTTGGTTTTGCTCTTTGATTACTAGTTGGCCTTAGGATTTGTTTCTATATCTCAAGTCTTGGGTCATCGTGGAGACAAACTAGCTTCCCTATAGGTCTTTCCACTTGTTACAATTACCACCGCATCTTGAGTCTTTTCCTTCTAAAAGGCGTAAAGTTATCAAACTTGGTACACAAACCTCCACTTACCAGAGTTGTGATCATACAAGGATGAGTACTAAATTGAGTCAGAAATATGTTGGGAGCCCTTCGACTCCCATATCCACAATAGTTAACGGTACTCCTTCAACACCTTCAACCACAATGGTTGTAGTGTCGGAGGTTCATATCATCACTCATGTTCATCCTATAGTGAATTCTAAACCTATATCCATGAACCCTTTTGGGTCCCTTTATCACTCGTCAGGATACAATATTCAGTCCATCCCTACGACCTCTAGCCATTTTTCTTATGGTATGTCTAATTTCACATCACAATTTTCATCCTCCATCCCAACATCTACTCTGAATACTAGTATTGGACTTGGGGGCATGGCTCCTCCACATAATCCATTTTAATTTGGTGGTGCTCATATCCCACAAATGACTCCTACAGTTGGAGGCCTTCCTCCTTTTCACCTTGGGTCTAATCTTGGTCTTAATGCTCCTGGATGGAGTGGTCAACCTGGCGGAAAAGTTGTTGCTTATGGTCCATTCTTTACACCTACCTCCTTTGTACCGATTCTGACCAACACATTTGGAATGACGAATCCACCTTTATCCTCTAGATTCATACCTAGAGGAGGTTAGTTTCATACCTTGGGAAACCACCAACCCAGAGCCACTCCAACTGGGGGAAATTTTTATAACCCTCATCATAAAATTCCTACTAGAATGGTGCCCAACCAATCCATCATCAATCAGTTCAAAGGAGGGTCTTACTATCCCGGACAAGGCCATGGTGCATACCAAAACCCTGGATGGGTTGTGATTCACAAATAATAATATTTCTAGGGAGCCAGGGGTCAGATGCTGCAACCCCATATCCCTTTTCTAGCCATGCTCAATATGCCAGACTTGTCTACATTAATGAAATACATTAGAAAATATTTGATGAAATGATCTGAAAATGTTACACAAAATACTAAAGACTGTACCCTAACCAACACATTTTGTCTCACTTAATTTGGATATGTTATAAAGAATTTATGAAATTTTTACCCAAAACACCTGATTTTGACTAGTTTCAGGACTGACCACAAACCCTATTTTCCACAGAGTGTACATCCCAAAATACAACGACCCACAATATGAATTTTTAACCACAGATACTTGGATAGGTTTTCTCACTTGCATAGAAATTTCAGGATCTGAATCATTATAGAAAACTAGTTATAGCGAAAATGGTGAGATGACCTGAAAATAACATACCTTAGAAAGCACCATCAAAAGAATTTAATCCAGTATGGAGGAATACTGGAACGTGCCATTTGTGGCAAATTTTAAAAACTGCTCGTGAATATTCTCTGCTAGGAAAGTGTTGTAGTCGAACTGAGTGGTGGGATTTTCCTCGGTAGAGAAAATGGATAGAAAACCCAATATAGGTTCATCCACCCATTCATGTGAAAAATAACCAAGCAGACAATAGAGTGATGAAATGACTTGGTTGCCCTTTTCTGAGAACAGGGAGGAAGGATACGGGGGATTTGACTTGGGGAACTGAGCATCCTATGGGAAGAAAAATTCAAAGATTTGGGCTTTTTGAAGAAAATATACTTTCTGGTATAACTTGGTTATGATTTCAAGATTGAAAGGAGAGGCAGACTCTGTTCTGGGTATCTGCATCATCTGATCAATGGCCTCTGGTGTGATGAAGAACATAGTTTCTCCCGATGACGAGACTATGGCTCTCTGGTCAGGGAGGTAATGTGTCTGGCATTTGAGGGAAAATTCAAGGAAATGATGGACCTGGGGGAAAATATATAGCGGAAGATTGGGCTCCCAGACCCCAATTTCATCACTCTAATCTAAGAAAGTGTCTTTGAGCCATGACTGCAAATCCGCGAAGTCAAATTCGTACCTTGTATCTGAGATTAGATGATATTTTTCAGCCAGTGGGATCCTATCGAGGTCGACAGGAGGTCGGAGGAAAGGATTTTCCCCGGATTTTGCTTTCTTGGATTTTGGCGCCATCACTATGAAAAGTACATGCAATTCAAACAAAAAATTTAGCGGTAATGGCTATGGGTGGGTTGCTGACTGAATCAGAGAGGAGACAAGGAAAACTTTTTGGTGTGAGGATAAGATGAGAAATGGGTGAATGAAGTAGCAGGGCTAGTTTTGAGTGAATGGATACCCGTTGGGTGCGGGGGACAGATCAACAGGCTAACAGATAAGTTAGCCTGTAATAAATGGCCAACGGGTCATTTGGAGCGTGAGATGGCAGGTAAAAAATGGGTGACGAGTATGACCGGGTGACGTGGAGGGTGTTGATTGGAGACCAGCAGTGGTGAGGGGACTTGTGATGGGTGAACAGGGGGGATGGACTGACAGAGTTATGAGATGGGATCTATAGGGGAAGATAGTGAAAAGTGATGTCACAAGACGACGGTGGTATGTCAGAAAAGTGGTAAATAGTAAGTGGTAAAATGGTTTGCGGTAAGTGGTGGGAGTCTGGTGCAATAGATTCTTACCATGTTAGAGTAGGGGGGCCGCCAGAAAACCATTTCATTCCGGACCCCCCACCCCCCACCATTAAAAGCAGAATGGTTGGGGGGTCCGAAAAGTATTGTCAGCCATCCATGTGCGCACCCGCTGCTGGACTGTATATCTGAGCGCTTCTTTTAACGAATTTTCTGGACCCCCCCCCCACCATTCACGATAGAACGATCGAGTGGGTCCAGAATTATATCTCAGACATAGATCTGGGTTCCAATGCCTCATCCATTCAGATGTGCGATCTTGTTACTCATCATTCTGGACCCCCCCCCCATTGATAAAGTTAGAACGGTTTGGGGGGGTCCGAAAAAGCTTGTTGACCGTATATCTAAGCACTGGTGTCTCATCCCTTCATCTATGAGTGCTCTTTAATATGCCAGCGCAAAGTCATATCTGTAGTGGAGACTTAGGCTTGCGCCTTTTTGTGGGTTTGCTCAACTTTTCCTGCTTTTGTCACCATGGGGGTTAGGAAACATACTTTCAAACATCAAAGATCATGCGTTTTTCATCAATCTTCTTACATATTTTATTGAAAGGAAACTGTCACACCTATTTCCTAACCTACTCATTTGCACCTTTAGCCCAGCTTAGACTGTTGAACTAAGAAAATACTCTACCTAGGGGCTATTTGACCAAGATTAGACTATTTGGTCAAATTTATTCATTAACTAACCTGATTACTTGGCTAAGGTTAGACAGTTTAGCCAAGCTTATTCACTAATCCTAGATACTTAAATTTAAAAGAATTGTCCATGTTTAAACTGTATGGATCAATTCATTATCATTTCATGGGGCTTTTATCCATTTTCTTTTATGCCCTCTTTTTGTTTTTCTCATTTCTTTTCTTTTCTTTTCTCTTCTTTTCTCTTCTTTTCTCTTTTATCATTTTTTTTTCTTTTCTTTTAGGATGCAACACTATCTGTAAGTCAAAAACATTAAAGGGAGAAAATTACAATCAACGGTTGATCCTATAAATTATATGGTTATAACACATCCGTAGGTTCATATATTTCCCAAGCAGCAAATGCAAAGTTCTGAGTACTGCAACTACTGCCATAAGTGAAGCCAAGGTAGGGTAGTGAAGACACCGACATCTGAAAACCAAGCACAACTCAAGGTAATCAGCTAAAGTTTGAAACCAAACATCAAAAAAACACACAAGAATATTATACACTAAAATACAAGCACTCATGCAAAAATGACTTAAGCATAATACTTCTTCAAGTAAATCCCATTTCCGGGTTCACTCAAAGGGATTCCATCATAATCAACCAGCTCATAATATCCCTTCTCCAACACTCGTTTGACAATATAAGGCGCCCGCCACATGGGCTCGAATTTACCGGCCCCTAGCAAATCATGATCTTGCTCGTAAAGAAGAACTAGATCACCTTCAGAAAAAACACATGGCTTGACATGCTTGTCATATTGGGCTTTGACACGTTTCTTCTGAGTTTCAATAACTAAGGTGACATCATGACGGGTTTCATCTAATTGTATCAAATACAAAAGATGTTCCTCTTCAACAAAGGTGTTAGGGAGAAGTTCAACGACTAGTTTCAAAGATGGTATCTCACATTCAATCGACAAAATTGCTTCGATACCATAGACTAGTTGGAAAGGTGTGAATCTCATGGCAGACTTAACGAATGTCTGATAGGCCCATAATGACGAGAAAAACATTGTGTGCCAATTTGTCTTACGAGTTCCTATCATTCGTCGAAGCATAGTAATGAGAACCTTGTTGATTGCTTCAACCTGGCCATTGGCCTATGGATAATAGGGGGTTGAATTTTCATGGCGAAGACCCAACTTGTTAGTAAGTTCATGCATCATAAAATTTTGAAAATGACTACCGTGATCAGTATCAATGGCTTGGGGGACACCAAATCTAGTAATGATATGACTGAATATGAACAATGTTGTAGTTTTCTGGTGTTATCAAATGTAGGCATCGCCTCGACCCATTTAGTAAAATAATCCATAGCTACAAAGATGTATCCATGTGCCTCAATCGAGTGAAGGTTACATGTCATGAATTCAATGCCCCATTTGTCGAATGGACCAACGAAAACTACAGGGTGAAGAGGAGCAGGGTGAGATCAGATCTTATTGTTATAAGTTTGGCAAGCGTGACATTTTTGGACGAAAACAATGCAATCCTTAAATAATGAAGGCCAAAAACAACCATCTCGCAAGATCTTTTGGGCAGTGGCATACCTAGACATATGACCGCCACATTCTCTAGAGTGACAGTCATTCAAATCTTTCTCAGCTTCATCGTAGGTGAGACATCATCAAAGCATGGAATCAATACCATGGTGGTAAAGGGTATCACCAAGGATGATGTATTGACAGGCTTGATACCATATAAGACAATGATCTGTACTAGAAAGAGTCGGTCAGAAAGTTTGAGTATGGATATATATGATGATATATCCATACCATACATCATCAAAATTGATCAAAAAGAGGGATTCATCAGGTAAGGAATCCTCTACCACATTTTTTGTCTTAGTAGAGGGAAGGTCGCATATCAATTCAAACTCCAAGTCAAACTCCTGGAGAATCACTATCCATTTGGATTATTTGCCCCCTAGAAAATGTCGAGTAAGGATATCTTTCATGGTGTTGAAATCAGAAATAGTTGTGGTCCTGCGTAATAAGATGTAGTGACAAAAACGTTGAACAACTTGAACAACTGCCAAGGCCAGTTTCTCCACATGTAGGTATTTGGTTTTGGTAGTCGTGAGACTTCGAATTAAATAGTATATCACATGCTCGTCGTGTGAATCATCTTCTTGGAAGAAAATCATGGCAATGTTAGAGTCTGAAGAAGCTAAGTATAGGAAATAATCTCGGCTATAGTCAGGGGGAAACAATAGAGGTGTGTGGGTTAAGGCAAGTCTTAAAGCCTCAAACGATTTGTTTGTAGTATCGTCCCATACAAACTCGTAACCTTTATTTTAGAGGTATGCTACATTGACTGGCTATTAATCCTAGGGTTTTCTTCCGAAATTATTCTCTGTCAAGTTTAAGGTGCACAGGGGGTTGGCTTCAACCTATGGTTGGGTGAAAATATTTCTATATTTTCTATGGTTAAACAAGCACACCTATTATTTCTAATAGGTTATGGGCCCACACTATCTTCAGACAGTCTAACCATTGGAAGATATATTGGGAGGATTTGCTCAGTTATAGTTGCAGTTGCAGTCAAAGTTTTTGTTGCAACAACGAAACCCTAACCCTCTTGTTTAAGCACCTTAAGTGAAGATATTGACCTAATTTTTGGATAGCCTAGTGCACCTCCTGGTACTCTCAGCAAGATAAGACATCAAGTTTGATTTTTTGGTGAAAGTCAAAGGTTGACCAAGTCAAAGAAGTCATGACTTACTCTATGAAGTCAGAAAACAAGTTAGAAAGGGATTCTAACTTCAGATCATGGAAGACAAGGATTGACCTCATCCTTTCCAAGAATAAAGTGTCGGATATCATGAAAGAAAAGATCGTGGAACCACATTTTGAATAATGAAAAGAGAAGGAACCTTAGAATGTTGAAATTATGGAGAAGTTCAAATACAATGACATCAATTCCATGAGTATCAAAGTGGACTCTGTAAAATACCACTTGATACCCTACATATCTCATCTTAACTCATCTAAGAAGATGTACGATGCCCTAACTAACCTCTTCTCAATCAAAAACATTGGACAAGTAATGAGTCTAAAGAATGAGCTATGTGACATGAAAATGAATGATGATGATAGCATAACATCATACTTTGTGAGAATATCTCAGTTAAGAGATCAACTACAAGCTATTGAAAAAATTATTTCAGAGAAGGAACTGGTAAGTATAGTATTCAATGGTATTCCCAAGACATGGGATGCATTTACCGCAAGCATGAACACATGAAAGGAGTATCCCACAATAAGAATCAAGGATTAATGGAAAAGAGAAATCCCAAAAGAAATACGATGATCAAGATTTCACAACAAAGTTCAAGAATTTCAGGAATAAGAAGAAGGTTGGCTCAAGGAAGAAACCAAATCAATAAAAGGATATGTCAAAGATACAATGCTTCAACTGTCGAAAATATGGTCACTATAGGAGCCACTGTCCTAATTTAAAGAAAAGAAAGGAAACAGATGAAGCAACAGTTGCCGAAGAAAGGGAACCCTCAAAGAAAGTCAAGCAGGATAAAACAAACTTATTCTTCTAAAGTCAATGTAACAATATTCTTCAAATCTCTTGTATATACCATGTTTACGTAGTTCTTGTACATATCACGTATATTTGTTTCTTAGAAGAAAATATGTTCAAGGGAAACAATACCTATGGAAGAATAAAAGGATAAGGATTGTTATTACGATGACTACAAGTCAAGCAATACACATGAAAATATGAAGTATGTTGACAATATTTGGTAAGAACTCTCGTGGAAGATATTATATAAGTAATAATTTCTAGATAAGCTGAAATCAGAATCAAACCTAAAGAGACACAGAAGAATTCAAAACAGAAAGAAGTCAACAAACCAAGAGGAAATTAGAAAAATACTTGTGACACCTTGTAGAAGGCAATAAGAATGCATATGGAATCCTGGACTATCTTAGATGGAGGGAGATGATTACAGAATTCCAAAAGAAGAGCATGCATTCATGCATGAAGCAAGTATTAGGAGGGATATAATCCTAAATAATAAGATCCATTGAGGATTATGAAGTATCTATCCATGTTCCCATTGAAAATAATAGCCATGAAAAGAAACACATGTTCATTTTGAGTCTAGAAAAAGTCTTCTTTGAAAATAAGCCTTAAAGTATCATGGTTGTCCATGTACATCCATGATCCTATGATGAAAGGAAGAAGTTGGAATCTTTAGGGCATGAAATCTATGGAAGACCCATGGACCCAAGAGATAAAGAGAGACATGAGGAAGACCATGAAGATTCCAATAAAGAAAGAAAATCCAGAACAACCAGTTATTATACCGAGAATCACAAGACTACCAGCTTGGTTTGAACTCACTAAGAAGAAAT
Source organism: Picea engelmannii (assembly GCA_009831015.1). Lineage (NCBI taxonomy): Eukaryota > Viridiplantae > Streptophyta > Pinopsida > Pinales > Pinaceae > Picea > Picea engelmannii. The sequence continues at coordinate 115,331 of ML781906.1, read as the reverse complement.
TGAGCAGAAGAAATGGAAGTTATGATAAAGAAAAATGTGAAAAATACTTATGAATGTAAGCATTGAAATATTAAGAGATGCTTCCAGAAGGAGGGCGAATACTATGACAACAACTTGTTCCAGATATACCTCTTGTAGTATCCATGGATTGGAATTTACATGTAAAAGACTATTCTTCCCAATAAAGAAAGTGAGAAAGAAACTTATACTAGAAAGAGACCCATGTATGTAGATATAAGAATACCTTGTATGGATTCAAACAACTTGATGTAGAGTATCTCATATACATAAAAAGTGTGGTGAAAACTTTTTATGATAGAGATAGTATATCAAAATAATTACTCAGAAGTCTGGGATGATCGATTGCTAATCCATGGAAAATTCTCATGATGACAGAAGAAGTGCTACTTGGATATGTTTCAGTTTGAGCCTTTCCACGATTTCATGAGTTAGCAGGAAACAAAAGTGTTGAATTCAACCATGATATATTGTAATGATCAGAGCTATATGAAGCCTTCAGATAAAACCAATGCTCCATGACAGACCAAAGTACATTGATATCAAGCATTACATTCTGCATGATGAAGTCCAGAAAAGAGAAGTGGTTATCCAATATATCTCCACAGATGAGCAGATAGCAAATATTTTGGTAAATCCTCTGTCCAAGATGAAAGAGTTGTGTAATTAAGAAACAAGATGGGGCTCGTGGCGGCGACTTCCTTATTGAAAAAGGAAGAGATTACTCCCAAGTTGGGAGGGAGCACTGATGTGTTATTGATTTATGGATAGTCATTTTTCAGTTCAAAAAATGGTCTAGGATGAGCAGGTCCTTTCCATTTTGGAAAGTGGTTTGAAATTTTTTACGGACAAGCATTTTCCACTTCGGAAAATGGTCCAGATTGGAAAGTCATTTTCGTAATGAAAATGGTTTGATAGATTGTTGATGTACCATAGAAAACGATTCCCCTTGTGTCTAGTGTGGGGGAATGGTCTAGGGAAATCATTATTCTTGGCAGTCACTCTGAGTATTCATCAAGTAGAATGGTCTTCCTCGTTGAGCATTCATTATTTCGAAGTTCACAGTTGTGAGAAGTTTCGAAGAATGGTCCGTTTTGGAGGTTGGTTCAGGACAACCATTCCCTAGGGAAGACTCATTCCATCCATGTTGCACTATGATTAGTGGCGGAGGAATGGCCCAGTTAGGTGAATGGTCCAGGTTCATAAATCAGGGACAAGAATTCCCTAGGGAAGACTCATTCTCTCCAGGTTTTACTATGACTAGTGCCGGAGGAATGGCCCAGTTAGGTGAATGGTCCAGTCTCAGAAATTAGGGACAATTATTCTTCTATGCTTGAGAAGAATAGTCCAGATATCCCATGGCTTATGTTTTACATTATGAGGGAATATATTCTTCCATATCTCATAGACGTGAGTGGAAGAATGGCCCAGATGACTCTGTTTATATCATGATATTGTTTTTATGCAGGTTGATATCAAATGATATGATTTCTATGGAGATTGTATGTCTCTGTAAAATATATGTATGCTACTATGGTGGATGTGTTCCACTGGTTATGACTATGTGTCACTGATTAAGTAGTCATGTGATACTTGGTGTGGTTGTGTACCACTGGATAATAGTTGTGTACTACTATGGATAGACAAAGTTGTGCTCTATTGAATGGTATTTTTCTGATTTCCATGTAGACTATCAGTAGTATTGAAAATGATTATCAACTAGATGGGTAGTTAGTGTGCTAATGAAAAATATCCAGAAGGAAAATGGTTTAGGATATTTATTCTTCTAGGATGTATGTATGGATTAGAAGAATAGTCCTTGTAGCCCATGGCGTGGCTTCCAACATATATTGGAATAGTTATTATTCTAGGACATATGTCTGGATTAGAAGAATGGTTCTTGTATCACTCTGTGGAGTGAGTGACTTATTTAGCATCATGCATGATTGCTCAGATGGAGTATGGCTTCAAGAGATGATGCAATTGATGATATCAGATGATATTGATAATGATGATGGTGCTCTTGATCTAATCATCAGATAACATGTATGGCTATGATGATGCTACTAATTGAATGGTATGTTTGTGCTCGATACCATTTCTTTCAATACCTCCCTATCTAGGAGGGAGTGTTGATATTATGGTAGCTGTGGGAGGTATTAACCTTCATGTGTAACTGTGACAAGAATAGAATATTCTAGGAAGCAAGAAGAAACCCTAAAGCATTGGACATAACCCTAGAAGACAAGTCGGCTAACAAAATTTTTTAATATATATTTTTTATCCTCTAGAATGAGAAGTCAACTCAGAAAATTAAGGAGGAGTAGTATAAATACAGGAAGCCGGAGCTCATTTGAAACACACAGCTCACAACTGCAGAAATGTAAGAGTGTGCACTGCAGAAATTGAGTAGGTGCGCAATTATTGAGAGTAGTTGCAACTGCAGCTACTACAACTTGTATTCTCAGTTTAGGCTTGGAATTTCTATTGGTTATGGTTTGGACTTTGTGCCTTGTGTGCTAGCTCTAGAGAGAGGTACGCTACATTGATTGGCTATTATTCTTAGGGTTTGCTTCCAGAATTATTCTCTGTCAAGGTTAAGGTGCTCGGGGGTGGCTTTGGCCTATGGTTGGGTGACAATATTTCTATATTGTCTATGGTTAAAGAGAACACCTATTATTTCTAATAGGTACCACATAGGTTACTTACAGGGGTTATTCTGTAGGTACCCTGGGTTAGATAAGGGTCATACAACACACAACATTTATGGAGGATTACCTCTCCAGGGGGATCTGACCGACTGGTTGTTAATCCCACGAGGGCCCTCATAACTGATTTTGATACCTTCGATATTTTGCAGGGAGTCTCAAAATCCTCTTGGGCAAGGCATACCTATTTTAGGGAGGGAGGCCCCTTTCAACCACTTTATCCTATTTGCGTGCATATTAGACTTTTTTGATTTTGGTTTTGCTCTTTGATTACTAGTTGGCCTTAGGATTTGTTTCTATATCTCAAGTCTTGTGTCATCATGGAGATAGACTAGCTTCCCTATAGGTCTTGCCACTTGTTACAATTACCACCGCATATTGAGTCTTTTCCTTCTAAAAGGCGTAAAGTTATCAAACTATGTACACAAGCCTCCACTTACCAGAGTTGTGATCATACAAGGATGAGTACTAAATTGAGTCAGAAATATGTTGGGAGCCCTTCAACTCCCATATCCACTATAGTTAATGGTACTCCTTCAACACCTTCAACCACAATGGTTGTAGTGTCAGAGGTTCATATCATCACTCATGTTCATCCTATAGTGAATTCTCAACCTATAGACATGAACCCTTTTGGGTCCCTTTATCACTCGTCGGGATATAATATTCAGTCCATCCCTACGACCTCTAGCCATTTTTCTTATGGTATGTCTAATTTCATATCACAATTTTCATCCTCCATCCCAACATCTACTCTGAATACTAGTATTGGACTTGGGTGCATGGATCCTCCACATAATCCATTTTCATTTGGTGGTGCTCATATCCCACAAACGACTCCTACAGTTGGAGGCCTTCCTCCTTTTCACCTTGGGTCTAATCCTGGTCTTAATGCTCCTGGATGGAGTGGTCAACCTGGCGGAAAAGTTGTTGCTTATGGTCCATTCTTTACACCTACCTCCTTTGTACCGATTCTGACCAACACATTTGGAATGATGAATCCACCTTTATCCTCTAGATTCATACCTAGAGGAGGTTAGTTTCATACCTTGGGAAACCACCAACCCGGAGCCACTCCAACTGGGGGAAATTTTTACAACCCTCATCATAAAATTCCTACTAGAATGGTGCCCAACCAATCCATCATCAATCAATTCAAAGGAGGGTCTTACAATCCCGGACAAGGCCATGGTGCATACCAGAACCCTGGATGGGTTATGATTCACAAATAATAATATTTCTAGGGAGCCAGGGGTCAGATGTTGCAACCCCATATCCCTTTTCTAGCCACGCTAAATCTGCCAGACTTATCTACATTAATGAATGACATTGTGCATCATGATCTAACATGGACCCCTGTCCCCACCAAGATTCCTTCGAATATTCCAAAATTCAAAGACAAGATTGGTGATGATCCTAGTGATAACATCACTACTTTTCACCTGTGGTGCTCTTCGAGCTCCCTTAATGACGATTCTATTCATTTAAGATTGTTTCAACACACCCTCATGGGGTTCATTGTGAAACTGTATATAGAGCTACCAGGGGGGACGTACATAACTTTTAATCAGATGGTTTTAGTCTTCCTCAACTACTTCGAATTGTCTGTTCATTACGATGCTGACATAGAAATTATGTCGACCTTCCATCAAGACAAAGCCACCCATTTCTCGAATCAAATCCAAGAGTGGCGTAGATGGAAGAGGTTGATCAAGGCCTACACACCCCTAGAATTCCTACTAGAGTGGTTCCTTAAGTCTCTACAACCTTATATTTTGAAGGATGTTACTACATTTGGGGTTACATCTGAGGAAGAAGCGATTTTTAAAGCCCAACGGTTAGATATTATATATGCTAAGTCTGGGATGTTATACAATATTCTTCCAGATGCACTGAGGTCAAACTATGACCCTAGAAAAAATCCTGGGCCTCATGTCAATGGCATTGTAGGCTCTACCAATGTGAAATATGAAGACTTGGTGACAAGCCAGTTGAAAGAATTGTCTCTAAACCAGTATGTAGGAGGGTCATCTTTGTCTGTGTCCTCCACTCCCACTCAGTCGACGAATGTACATTCTGTGCAGTCGTCGACCAAACTGAATGGTAACTAGAAACTAGGAGGGAATAAAAAGAAAGGAAGTTCTAACAATCATAAGGGTGGGAAGAATAATAATAAATCCAAGGACAATGGTAATAATGAGAAGTCGAATAATAATGTTGGTGAGGGCAAGAAAGAAAGGTGGAAGGTGAAGTTTCCTTGCAAGCTTTGTACAAACAAACACCTTACCCACTTATGCCCCAAAATTGTGGAATATGTGAGGATTTTACCTCTACCGCTCGATGTGCTGACTAATCCTTTTCCACATAATCATCACATGGCCTCTAGCTCCTCGAATGTTGGAAATGAAACGAGTGGGAGTCAAAAACCACCGACGCAAGACGGTGACCTTCTATGCATCAATATGGTTAAATCTGAGGTTAATGTAGCCACTCGGTCTCGCAATTATAGTTCTTCACAGACTGTACCTGGTCTAGAGTCTCCCCCTCCTTCGGAGACTCCTTTACAGATAGAAAAAATAGACCCCCCACCTCATATTCCAAAAGGAGTACTCAAGCACTCTACCCAAAATCCTAATTCTAGAGCCACCCAAACTTACTCTATTGTTGAGGATATGGGTCAAACCCCTTGTGCGATGTCGGCTCTGAAGGTACTCCATACGTGTCCTTCATAGAGGAATGCCTTATTATTTTCATTAGGAGCTATAGACCCTTGTGGCTCTAAATTTATCAATTTTGACGTCATGGATGTGAAGCCTCGCTTGCCTTACCATGTGGCATTCCAAATCCAGATGGGTTACTCAAAGTATACCATCAAACATATTGTTGTTGATGAAGGTGATGCAACTTGCATGATGTCCTTGGTCTGTTGGAAACCCCTCGACTCTTTGACCCTCTCTCAATATCTGACCATGTTGACTACTTTTGACGATCATTCCTTTCACCCTCACGGTATTTTTCCTGCCTTCCCGGTCCATTTAGGTGGGAAGACGACAGAGGTGGATGTTGAGGTGTTTGATGTGCCCCTTGAATATAAATTGTTACTAGGATGCAATTGGACTCATGTTATGACTACAATCATATCGTCTGTCTTACGTACTCTTTTCTTTCCTCACGACGGTAGGATCATGACAATCGACCAATTTTCCTTTGTGTATGCTATCCCCAATGCATCGGTTGGACCGTCGATCCCCATGATCGACAATTCTCAGCCGACAACTGAGAATATCGGTGTCAGAATGTATTCATCCCATATGGGTACCTTCAACTTCATGGCACCGATTCATCATATATATGCCATGTACAGTAGGTATTCCTCATCAATGAGGTCCATTCCTTTCCGCACTTCGTATTTTAACGATCCTTGGACCCTACCTTCTTCAACTGCATCTTGTGAAGGTCAATCACATAGTGGAATGGCTATGCCAGTATCGACAACAGAGATAGGGTATCAGGTTGTTTTTAACTCTTTTGTTGATCCAGATCCTATTACCTCACAGAAGGACGAAGAGGATCATGTTCTCGAGCCCATGTGGGCCACTTAGTCATATTTTTCATGTGACTGCCTCGATGATACTTTACCTTTGGATGAAGCTATTGTACAAGACATGAATGGTTCCGATAGGCCATGGGATGATGTGCACCATAACTCTTATTTTCTCCTAGAACTTGCTATAATCAGGCAAGATAATTTTAGATCTACCTTGAGCGAGATAGTCGGTCACACCATAGTTCCACTTGATACACACGAAATTTATGCCGAGGGAAACATGGTGAGTATATCTCCCACAATAAAAATTGATGTCTCTCGTATTCTCGGAAAGGTTTAAAATGTATACATCGGTGTAGATTGTTCTCCAAAAGAAAATATGATCTACACCGAGCTCTTCAAATAATTTTGCAATGCATTCACTTGGTCATATGAAGAGATGCCAGGAATCGACCCTTGAATTGTTGAACATGAGATTAAAACCAACTCGGATGCTAAGCATGTTCGATAATGACTTAGAGCTTTCAATCCTAGGAAGGCCCCTGCTATTAAGAAAGAGGTAGAAAAACTGCTTAACGTTGGTTTTATCTATCCGATTCCCTTGATTGAATGGGTATCCAATCCCATTGTTGTGAATAAAAAGCAAGGAACCATCCATGTATGCATGGATTTTCATGTCCTGAATAAGGCATGTCCCAAAGACAACTTCCTGACACCCTTCATTGATCATATTCTTGATGAATGCATGGGAAGCGAATATTTTTCTCTTATGGACGAATTTTTAGGGTATAACCAAATTCAAATTAAGCCCAAGGACCAACATAAGACAACATTTATTTGTCCTTGGGGTACATTCGCATACTAAAAGATTCCTTTTGGCCTTAAGAATGTTGGAGCAACCTTCCAACAAGCTATGACCTTCACATTTCAAAATCTCAAGCATATAGTCGAAGCCTATATCGACGATCTCACTGCTCACTCCCTTAAGAGAGTGGATCACCCTAAACACCTTCGGCTAGTTTTTGAAAGATGTCGCCATTATCACATCCATTTGAACCCTCATAAATGCATCGTTTGTGTTAGGTCAGGTCAACTTCTAGGATTTTTAGTCTCTGAGATTGGGATCATGGTAGATCCATTAAAGGTTGAGGCAATACTTTGATGGCCTCCCCTATGCACTATTCGTCAACTTCAAGGTTTACAGAGGAAAGATAAATTTTTACGATGGTTTATAGTGAACTATGCCAATATTACTAAGGGTTTAATGCGTCTCTTAAAGAAGGTCACTCCTTTTATCTGGGATGAGCGAGCCCAAGAATCCTTTGATGCTTTGAAGAAAGCCTTGGTATCGACGTCTCTGTTGAAGTCTCTGGACTATGGTAGAGATTACTTGTTTTATGTCGCTGCATCCGAAGAGATGATTGGTATGGTGTTTGTTCAGGAGGATGGCGAGCTCTGTGAGCACGTCATTTACTATCTTAGTAGAAACTTAGTCGGCCCTGATCTCAAATATTCTCATGTTCAAAAGATAGATTTGGCTGTCGTTCATGCAGTTCAATGATTATGACACTATATATTTCTTTGCAAAACTATTGTTGCTCTGAGCCCGCGGGTGATTAGTTTCCAATAATTGATTTATTTTTTCACTCCTTCAAAGGGTCATCTATAGATCATTTTACTTGAGAAATTTAAAATTAAAGGTATAGTTGAAGTCTTATAGGCTTGAATCCAAAGTGAATAAAAACCTCTTTAGTTTCCTTATGTGTGATATGTCATGCTTGCATTTAATATTCTATGTGCGAAAATTCATGGAAAAGCAACATAAGAACATAACACACATAATAGATATGACATGTCCCTTGATAACCTAGTTCACCCGATGTGGGATACGTCTCTAGGTCATGCTCCAAATCTTGACCCCATTATTCTCCTCATTGTAATGATGTCTCTCCATTACAAGTTGTAAGGCCAAAGTCCCTTTTCGGTGACGACAACAAGAGATCAAAATGTGACCAGGAATGCTTACAAGCTTCACAAGTTCTCATTCTCATGAGGAATCCATAATGCTAACATGTACATCATCCCCACATAATCAATACATGAAAAGAGGAAGAATAAAATATGAGCCCCATCATCATGGAGCCATAGAGTGCCTTAGATATGCTGCTCAAATCCAAGCATATATGAAGCCCATCCAAAGATCCTGAAACTATGAGATTTAGAACTACTTCATTGGCCACTTATCATGCAAGTGCCACAATTTCTCTGTCACATGTAACTGATTGGTTTTATGTGGAAAAAGAGAATAAAAGAAGAGATAGAAGGAATAAGTTGATCTTGTTGCCTTGCTGCATCCCCTCCTTGCTCTTTCAGACCTTTAACAAGCATGATATGCTTCAATAATTAATGATGAAACAACATAATGAAAATCTTTCTTACATTGGCTTCTCCAGAACTTAGCTTGCTGATCTAAAGCTCTGCTACAAAAGAAAAACATCGCCATTGGATTCGCATCGTCGAATTACCTGAAAACGACTGTCAAATCATCTCCCTCAGACACATGCACCTTTAGGCCTCCTCTAGACCTCTGTCTTGATTTGCATGCAACCCCTTCATTTAATACTCCATACTCTACATTGGAAAACGTGCCTCCTTCTCCCCGTGCATTGAAAAAATGTGTTTTTAAATAAAAAATTGGGTGGATTAAGAAACAAAGGCTGATGGCCTAGTGGTTACCGGAGGCTATGTTAAGGAGTAAGTTGTTGGGGGAGGTCCAAGGGTCAAAACCGAGGGCATCCCTTTTGGCGTATTGTTACAATTGTCTCCTCGTATAAAAACTCCGCTAGATTTATCGGACTGTTTCCAGATATGGTGGACTTGCCGCCAAGTTTGGAAGATTGGTTGGAACAACCATCAATTTTAGCGGAGAGGTTGGTTTCCAGCCAAATATGGTGGAGCCTACCATATTTGGCGGGCTGACAACCAACTTTTAATTTTGAATTTTTCAAACACTTGCCCTCATCAGGCATTTCGGGGGTGCCACATGGTGCCCTCTGATTGGGCCACATGGCGCCCAACTATTGGACCATTTTTGTTCAGTCACCTGCCACGCAGGCATGATGTCATTGCACCTATCCCAATCATGAACCACCACATGGTGCTTCTGGAGGAAGCCATGTGTCTGTACGAATGCCACATCATCTGTATGCCCTGCCACCTCGAATTCCATGTCACTGTACAGACGACCATGTCAACCTGCCACAACCCTGTACAGATTACCACATCAACCTGCCATGCCACTGTATGGAATGCCACATGGCATGATCTGATTGGTCCACAGATCGACCCAAAAACACCAAAATTGCGTGATATAGGGCAGGCTCTAGTGCTGCCACATCATCATGTTGACATCAACATGACATGTGTCACCTTCATTCTCCTACCATGTGTGTTGTATGGATGATGATGTCATCCATATGGATTATGGCGTCAACAATATGGATGTTGACTCATCCCCTACTGACTAGGCTAGGTTGACCAAACTTTGACCGTGAATATATTTCAATCTGTAACTCCTCTTGATGAGCCATTTGTGTCGTTAGAAAGCTTGTGATGTGCTCTTCACGATCATGCCCTTTTCACTAGGTTTTGCGAAATTTGAATTTTTTCCCTTTCTCTGTCTGTTGGAGCCATTCTGAGCATTCTGAGACACTCATGAAACTTTTTTGATGTTCCCTATATCCATCTGGATCATGCCTCCCAATTGAAAGGAATTTTGGTCCCAAAAATTATTTACATTATAAGTTTCATGTCCATTGGACTTACAATAAGAAACCCATACCCAAACTACCTCACAAGTCCTAACAATATCAACATGTGCAATAAAAGGAGTGATATTAACAATTATCACTTTTGCATAATACCCTTCTATGGGGTCTGAATCACAATATGTGATTTACAAAGATGGCCACTCTCGACTAACTCTAGGATTTTCCCCATTCATTTAGCCATTATGTCGAACATGTCCTCTTTACCAAGTTGTCCTTCCCCTAGTAGCTGGTCTTCTCTTGGTGGCGGATTTCTCTGCATCACTGCCTGACTGGTTCTCTCCCTTGAAGGTGTCTACCAGGTCTTATTTTTCCTCTTTGGGCATAGATCTGGATGTAAGGCCCAAAAAATGGCCTTATGATGACTATCTCTGCTACAATGGCTGCAGTATCCTTGCTCCTTCAAAGGTGCATTTCCCCTACTCTTTTCCATGTGTGGAAAGCAATCTTCCATCCTTGTCCTTCTCCTAGTTTCCATAACCTTCCTACATAGGGATTTTCTCTTCCAACACTGGGATACTGCATGTTTATTCAATCCACAAAAGCTGTATGGTATTTGATGCCACAAGATCTATTTTATATGATTAACATACTTATAATCAAATGGAATTTTAGAGTTTCTAGATTTCTTAAACCTCGGTGAGTTTCCTCTCGAGTCAAACTGGAAAGAAGATTTGGTCTCAACTTTTCAATTGTGATGCTCATCTCTCCTTGGAGATGTCTTGAATCATCGATCATGAGAAGTTGTGCTCTCGGCGTTCACTGAGTCAATTTCATCTCCTAATGAATTGTTGACTTTTATAGTCTCAGTGATTGTCCTGGGGTCTTCTTCCCGAATGGTTTTGGATCTTTCTCCAAGATTCTTTGGGACATATCCTATCCTGGCATATCGAGGCCAAACCACTGCCTCAATGGGATCCAAAATACCTTGGCCATTCGTTCCAATGCCTCCCCCTTCATATCCCATTTTTCTCATCAACTTTAAGCCGATGAAAGAAGCATGTTGTTCAAGGATTTCAAAAGAGTCATTAGCATTAATCAAGAAAGGAACCACACAAGGTTTATTTACCTCCATCTCGAACTAGGATTCTTTGTCTGCTTCTTGAAATGTGTCCAGTTGTTCCTGGTGAGAAGAGTCAGTGGAAGATGATTCTAGGAATCCACCTTGGTTTTTGGATCCTTGTAGGTCATATTCCTTTTCTTGAAAAAGTGTGCATGAATTTGCATTGTCATGCTCACACTCATAACTGGTGAAGTTGACATGGTCACAAGATGGTGTTATTACCATCCCATTCGTAGAGCCTTCCCCTGTCTGCATATTCATGGCTTTCAAATTCTCTTGCAACCTTTGGTTCTATTCTTTTGCAACATCCAACAATGTCTTCAATCCAACATTCTCTGCTTGAAGCATTTGGTTGAGCTCTTGAAGCTCATCAAACCGCAATTGTTTTGGAGAACTTTCCATCCTCATCTTCAACACCTGCAATCAGTATCAATCCTGATCTGATACCATATGATCTAAGCCTGGGGGTGATTACTTTCCAATAATTGATTGATTATGTCACTCCTTCAAAGGGTCAACTACAGATCATTTTACTTGAGCGATTTTCAATTAAAGGTATAATTGAAGTCTTATATGCTTGAATCCAAAGTGAATAAAAACCTCTTTAGTTTCCTTATGTGTGATATGTCATGCATGCATTTAATATTCTATGTGCATAAATTCATGGAAAAGCAACATAAGAACATAATAGACATAATGGATATGACACTTCCCTTGATAATGAAGTTCACCCGATGTGGGATATGTCTCCAGGTCATGCTCCAAATACTAACTGCTTTATTCTCCTAGTTGTAATGATGTCTCTCCTTTACAAGTTGTAAGGCCAAAGTCCTTTTTCGGTGACAGAAACAAGAGATCGGAATGTGACCAGGAATGTTTACAAGCTTCACAAGTTCTCATGGTCATGAGGCATCCATGATGCTGACATGGACATCATCCCCACATACTCAATACATAAAAAGAGGAAGAATAAAAGATGACCCCCATCATCATGGAGCCATAGAGTGTCTTAGATCTGCTTCTCAGATCCAATCATATATGCATCCCATCCAAAGATCCTGAAACTACGATATTTAGAACTGCTTCGTTGGCCACTTATCATGCAAGTGCCACAATTTCTCTGTCACATGTAACTAATTGGTTTTATGTGGAAGAAGAGAAGAAAATAAGAGATAGAAGGAATAAGCCGATCTTGTTTCCTTGCTACAACCCCTCCATGCTCTTTCATACCTATAATAAGCATGCTATGCTGCAATAATTAATGACGAAACAACATGATGAAAAGCATGCTTACATTGGCTTCTCCAGAACTTAGCTTGCTGATCTGAATCTCTTCTACAAAAACAGACCTCACCATTGGATTCGCGTCGCCGAATTACCTAAAAACAATTGTCAAATTGTCTCCATCGGACACAGGCACCTTCAAGCCTCCGCTAGACATCTGTCTCGATTTGCATGCAACCCCTACATTTAATACTTTGTACTCTACATTGGAAAACATGCCTAGTACGGACTTGGGAGGACTGGCATGCTCCTTCTCCTTATGCATTGGAAAAATGTGTTTTTAAATAACAACTTGGGCAGATTAAGCAACAAATTTCATTGGCCTAGTGGTTATCAGAGGCTATGTCAAGGTGTAAGTTGTTGTGTGAGGTTCCAGGGTCAAACCCTCAGGTCTCCCTTTAGGTGCGTTGCTGCAACTATCCCCCCATTTAAAAACTCCACCAGATTTATCAGATTGCTGCCAGATATGGTGGACTTGTCACCAAGTTTGGCAGATTGGTTTGAACCACCATTAATTTTAGTGGAGAGATTGGCTACCGACCAGATATGATGGAGCCTGCCAGATTTGGCAAACTGGTGACCACTTTTTAATTTTGAATTTTTCAATCACTGGCCCTCATTGGGAATTTTGGGGGTGCCACATGGCAACCTCTAATTGGGCCATGTGGTGACCAGCTATTGGCCCATTTTTTTCCAGTTTCCTGCCACATAGGCTTGACGTCATTGCACCTAGCCCATTCCTACACCACCACATAGCGCTTCTGGAGGAAGCCACATGTCAGTACAGCTGCCACGTCATCTGTACAAACTGCCACCTCGAAAACCACGTCAGTCGACCATGTCACTATATGGATGACCATGTGATCCTGCCACATCAACATACCACATCACTGTATGGATTGCCACGTCAACTTACCACACCACTATACGAACTTCCATGTGGCACAATCTGATTGGTCCATGGATTGGCCTGTAAAATCCAAAACTGGGTGACATGTGGCAGCCTCTTGTGCTACCATGTCATCATGTTGATGTCATGCTGATGTTAGCATGACATGTATCACCTTCCTGCTCCTGCCACTTGTTTTTTATGGATGTTGACATCATTCGTACGGATGATGATGTTAGCACTACGGATGTTGACTCATCCCCTGCTGTCTGAGCTAGGTTGACCAAACTTTGACCATGAATATATTTCAATTAGTAACTCTGTTTGACGATCTGTTTGCATTGTTAGAAACATTGCGATGCGCTCTTCATGACCATGCCATTTTCACTAGATTTTGGGAACTTTGAATTTTTTCCCTTTCCCTATCTGCTGGAGCCATTATGAGCGTTCTGAGACACTTCTGAAACTTCCTTGATGTTCCCTAGATCCATCCAGATCACCTTTGGTTTCTGATGTCAATCCATTTCAATACGCCCTTACTAGGCATATCATAGGGGGGAAATACAATAAATGGATTGTCATTTTACAAGAATTTGATCTTGACTTCACTTCTGCGAAATCCAAGAAATCACTAGTTTTTACAGAGTTAATATCCAAATTCCCTCGGTTATATGAGGATGTTATTCATGTTGATTCATTTTCAGATGAACACATTTTCCTTGTCTCGTCATCAGAACCCTAGTATGGAGATATTGTTGTCTGTCTTCAAACTTTGAAGTCCCCTCAACATCTCTCTAGAGATGACCGACGACGTATACGATACCAAGCCAAGAAATACCTTATCATCGATGATAATTTGTATCACCGATGAGTATACAGTATCTTGCATCATTGCTTGAATCATGAAGAAGTTGAGTCTATTATGAATGACTTCCACAATGGGGCTTGTAGTGGTCACCTATCCGGGCTTGCGACAACCCAAAAAATTTTGTGAGCCGATTATTTTTGGCCATCTATTTTTAAAGATTGTGTTGAATCCGTTAAGAAGTGTCACCCCTACTAGGTTTTCACTCAAAAAATGTGCTCGCATCTATCCCTTCTTGATCCAGTAATTACCATCAATCCCTTCACCAAGTGGGGGGTGGATTTTGTGGATTGCAACCCAACTTCAGCTTGGGGGAATCAACACATTATCGTGGTTGTAGATTACTTTAATAAGTGGTTTGAGGCCATGCCTACAATTAAATCCAATGGTAAGACTGTTGCTTTCTTCCTGTTTAATCAAATTATATCCAGGTTCAGAATCCTGAGTGAGATTGTCACTGATCATGGCAGTTACTTTCAGAATGAAATGATGAAAGAATTAGCATCAAAAATGGGGTTTAGACATGGTCATTCTCCCCCTTACTACCCCCAGGGAAATGGACAAGTAGAGGCCATAAACAAGTCTCTCAAGACCATGTTGTAAAAAACTATCAGCTAGAGCAAATCTAACTGGCATATCATGCTTTATCCAACACTTTGGGCATATCGAACCTCGGTTAATACTTCCATGATTTTTTCTCCTTTCCAGTTAGTGCACTGTGTGGAGTTGATCCTACCTATTGAATGTGAAATCCCTTATCTTATATTTCCAGTTGCGCTCCTACCTGACACTTTCAATCTCGAACAATGCCTTGTACACCTAGAGAGTCTAGATGAGCAACATCAATACACCTCCACAACTATCGAAGAAAATAAAATACGTGTCAAGGTACAATATGACAAGTTTGTCTATCCTTGGTAGTACACTGAGGGTGACTTGGTCCTTCTATATGACCAAGCCAAAGAACCACTGGGGGCAGGAAAGTTCAAACCCATATGGCACGGTCCCTATATCGTGCAACATGTCTTAAAAAAAGGATTCTATGAATTAGAATATTATGAAGGGAGCATGATGGCTGAGCCCATGAATGGGATCTATTTCAAAAGATATTACACTTGATCCCTAAGATTGGGTGTAACTCTTTGTATACTAATGTAATTTACTGTATATATATTTTCCCTCTTTTTTATATTCAACTTGCTTATCAAGTTTTCCTTTAGTTGGCAGACAACGAAGTCTTCGGTCTACTTAGGATTCGAAGATGGGGCTAGTCGTCATATAGGGAACTTGGCTTCCGCTGCTTGGTTTGTTTACTCACCCAAGGGTCTACTGGTGTCTTCAGGTGGAAATTTCCTAGGGCCATCCATGAATAATGTGGCTGAATATAGCGTCGTTATAGAATTTTTGCATGATGCCATTTCACATGGTATTCACTCTTTAGAAGTTCGTTTGGAATCCTAGTTAGTAGTATGTCAGTTGAATGACAATTACCATGTGTGTGACCCTACTGTACTCCGACAATTCTTATGGGTATGAATTTTGGAACGACATTTTGATTTTATTACTTATCATCACATACCTATAAGTTCTAATTATATATCCGATGCATATGCTAAATTGTTTTTAGATTGGTCACATAACTAAAGAAAAGAAAACACTTTCATCAATGTACACATTGTAATATAAGTAAAGTCGAAGATCAATTATTTTATATATTTCATCTCTCCAAAAAATATGATGTTATAGTACAAAATTGGGGCTGACACCCTCAAAATACATATGCATCCGATCATACAATAGTCACAACATCTACGCATGTGGCACCGTATGTGTGTCATGATAGCATACTATCGTGTTTGTGAAATGCCGAAAGATTCGTACCCAAGCACGAGGCACACCTACCACCTGTTGCTGCATTGCCTTCAACAGATCCTCTACCTTAACCATGTGAATACTCTACGTCAAACGAGACAAGTTTCCCTGCACATTATGAAGCACTCTATCAACATCCCCTACTACTGGATCATCCTCTTGGTGCCTCTATCGGTGTCGTGGAAGTCCGTCTAGTCGTCATGGACCCATGTCTATGTCACATACATGTTTAGTTAGTACTTGACATCATCCAAAAATATTTTTGTTTTATTATACAAAATTACAAAAAAATGAAATATTCAAAAAACTTTGGCATACCTATGTCTCTGTAGGTGGAACCTGGTGGTAACGACATGTCCGGATCTCCTATGAAGTCAATTCCTGCTTAAGTGTAGTCATCTAGAGCCATCACCTACTGACTCCACCAGAACAAAAACTCGTCGTTGTAGGGTGTTGGCACCCTACCAACTCCCTGTCGCCTCATCACCTCGGTCCACTGTGCCATGGCTGGATCGTGAGGTCCATGCGGAACAATATCAACTCTAGGGCCCAAGCCTAGAACTCGCTCGAAGAAAAAACTACACATGATAGACACGAACCCGAAGTTCCTCTTTCTACCCAGTTTGCAGTCTATCAATTGGCTCTTCATGTTGGCCAGTAATGAATTGCACCAGTCGTAAACTGTGGGTCACAAGCACTACAATAAATAGAAAAAAAGTGGCCTCGATGCCTGGTGCAAACAGGCCAACCTGTGATCCGTGTCAACACTAGGACAACAATCTTGAGACTTAGATTGTTGATTTCTTTGATCGGGATTTGGATCCCTACCTTCTAGGTCCCTGTAATGCAATGAGTGGCTATGTAATCCTCTATGTTCATGCCACTCCTAGCTCCCTGAGCTTGGAGGTTGACCACCTCACCCTAATGGGACAATCCTGTCAAGAAGTATATGTCCTCAACTTCAATCCTTAATGGTTGTCCATCAAGGTTGAAGGTCTCAGTACTCGGATCCCAGTAGTTCACTGGCAGTTGGAGCAGTCGCACTTGATCCCTCATACCTTTGAAAGCCCAAAAATTGTATAGCCCACATCGTTTTAAGGCCATATGGGCCCCTGGATCTCTCTCCACTGTAGCATCCACCTCTTCATGCTCTCTTTCTCTCCACTCTAGCACCATCCTGTAAGATTCAAACCATTTTTTGAGCTAGCAACATTTTAAGAACCTTATCCACGGACATGTACGCGAGCTACTGTTTATGCAGTCATGTATAGGGTTTCTTATACGTTGGTTGTTTTGCAAATAGTCATGTATAGGTATGCATATACGCGACCTGATGATCTATAACCTGCATATACCTTAGTTTCTAAGTTGCGCTCTAAAATGCTAAAAAAACGTGACATAATTTCAAATTTTAATCTCCTAGAAATAAACAAAGGAGCAAGATGAATTACCTGGTCCAGACGGTTGTTGATTCCGTTGCTCGTGGCTCCCGCAATCAACAGTTGAAATTTGGGGGCAATTTGGTCCAAAATGTACTATTTGGGTAAAAAATACAATGGTATAGTAATTTTTTTTTTTACTATTTATAGAAAAAATTTACCCACTTTACATAGTTTTTTCTAATATTTTGGCCCAATGGACTAATACAACAGTGGATGGAGTTGATTTTGGTGGTTTTCTCAAGGGATTCTTTTAGTTTTTAACGCCATGTCACTCGTTCGTAACTATGGACATGTATTTTCGTCAACCAACATATAGGATAGGTCATCAATCCATTATGCACATTTGCATCATCCTATGACTGCAACTCATATGCCTTAGGTACGAACCCATTTAGTAGTGACACAAAACCTTCTTTTTGCAACTAGAAGTGTCGTTATTAAATGGTAGAGACTTACCAAACATGGTTACTCTAGTTATATCCTCTGCGCCATTCAGTGCCCGTGTAGAGATTTTTTTCTGTAGGACCGAGATTCCCTTATAATTAATACATGAATTTATAGTTGAACCTAATTTCGTACTCATAAGAAGGCTGACCTATACCTAGCAAGACTCCCAATGAGTCTAGTTTAAGCTCTTTTCCGACTCTCCCAAAAAGTGAAAACTTTGTCGAGTGAACTTGTCTCTTTCACACTCGTAAATTGGATTTGAAAGGACGTCTATTTGGTGTAATTTTACTCCTTTTCAAACCAAGTAGACTAAATTCATGAAAAGGGACATTTTTTGGTGCTAAGTTGTAATTGCATATCATTCTATTGCTTGTAGTATTGAGCCTATTGTCGGTTCTCACTTTCGCATTATAAGCCTATCACCTCAGTAGTTTGCATCATCAGCC
Organism: Picea engelmannii; assembly: GCA_009831015.1. NCBI lineage: Eukaryota > Viridiplantae > Streptophyta > Pinopsida > Pinales > Pinaceae > Picea > Picea engelmannii. Next base: position 96,923 of record ML781906.1, on the reverse strand, counting down.
AAGCAAAGTCTTGTTTATATCCTTTGTAGATTGACACCTTATACCCAAGAGGAAACATTCCCCCAAGTGTCCATCTCCTGCATGCACCTCCTTTCATTGAGAATAGGTATGTTCCACTGCTGGAACTAGTTGCTTACTTGCAACACTCGTTTCCTCCTCTGTATCATAACATTCATTTGACTATGAAAAACAAAAAAAGATGGGCAGGAAAAGAATATTATCTTATATTGGTAGCATTCATGTTGCCTTTGAACATAGCACAAACTTTTGAGTCCATATGTCATTAAAATTTTGGGTTTAGCATGACCTTAGGAAGCTGAGCTCATTACTTAGAGCTTACTCCTTTGACTGGTTACTCTTCCAGTCCCTATGGAGAGTTTGATTGGTGCCTCCTGCATCACAAAATTTCATCATTGAGTCTATGCTACTAGAGTCTTCCATATGTCTCATGCTCTTTCTCAAAGGATGTCTATCAAACTGTGTCGGCCATTCCTCAGAAATATTGACTTTGCATGTCGTCCGTACCCTCAGTATGTCTCAGAATTACATGAATCTATAGTCCTATCGTGCACCCTGGTCCTACTTTCATCATTGGTAGGTAACCTTGAACCCAACAATTGACATTTCATCATTGGTCGTTGACTGGGGGGTTTCCCTTGTGTTCGACGGAAATAAATCTATTCACACATCAATATTCATGCAGTGTTTTGGATGCCATTAGCCCTATTGGTGGTTTCCTCAACTTTTTCAGTAGTTTTCCTTATTGGCTACTATTCATAGGGTCTTTTTCATGTACCGCTTGCATCTAGCACACGCGAAAGATGCACAGGGTCATTGGTTCGTGAACATGTTCTTCATCCGATTTCCTCCAAATCATCAAGCTTCTTCTTTGTACCTCATGTTGAAAGATGAGGGATACCTCAATTCTCTCCTTTCAGTAGGTCTCCTTCCATCAAATTCAACCCACCTATTATGAAATGAGACCTAGAGTCATATGAGTACCTAGAGGCTTGCAGCCATTAGTGGCAGGTTCTCCCACCATCGACATTTGGGAATACATCAATGTCTCATGATCGATGGGTTCTTCAAGTGTTTGACCTTGACACCTTTATTCACACTTGTAAGAATGTACTTGGTGCCTTGATACCTACTTTCATTATCTGTAGGTTGCCTCGCATTTGTTAACGATATAACTTAATGACCGATAATCAAACGAAGTCTCATTATGTTTGACCTCAAATCCTTCATTCACACGATGTAAACTTTCACCTTTGTTGGATTGTGTAGAATACTTGAAGACATCTTCATAGTTGCAGATTTCCTGAGCTGTTTCTATATTTCATTGGACTAGTACCTATGTGACTTCAATGATCATGGGGAATCATATTGTACTCCATTGTATACAAATATCTTCAGATTTATTTTGAGACTGGTTTTACTAGGCCTTGTTCGTGACTATGAAAACCTTTGGCATATAGCCACCTTTGTATTTCTTATTCATGACCATGAAAAACTGTTTGATATATTTTCACATGGATCTGCAGTGTAATTCAAATTAGCAACCATGTGCGCAAAGTCAATATAGATTGTAATATTCTCATGAGAAACTAGTTCTTCCAGCTGAGTCTCCATTACTCCACTTATGGGTATTATAATGTATTTCAGCCATCGTAGATACTCCTATGACCTCACACATTAGGGGGAATCTGTTATAGCAAGAGTTTCCTCAATGCAAAGTTTCTTAGAAGGCCATTTTCCATTTCCCTATGCACACTTGAAGTCCCCTTTTGCAAATCCCAGAGATAAAAGTAATATTTTTCCACATACACGTGCCCTAACTATTATACAAGATGTGTATATGCAGGTTGCACCATTACAGCCCACATACATCGGGTTGTGTGCCCAAAATAAAAGAATAGTGTTGGCTTTCCATGTCACGTCACGGGATCCATGATCCTTGACCTTCCATATACTAGAAATCTTCTGAATTGACCCTTCAGTTCCATTTGAAGAGGAGAAGAATTGAACTTTGGAGAAAAATTACTCTAGAGAAATTATTCACTTCATATTGAGTCTGCATCCCTTTGTCCTTTTAAATCTGAACACATTGTTCAACCCCCAAGCTCTTCCCTACTCGATTGAGAACCTTATTGTCTCTCTTATATGAGATTTCCTTTGGTGGAGGATTGAAGTGGTGGAGGTCCAACTAGAAGGGATTTAGTTTCTCGGTTCTGAACTGTTCTGACACAAAAGTTTGTAATTCATTCACTTCTGTCAATTACATTTTAATAGAAATAATATTTTCTCGTCCAATTAATGTCTTGAAAATATTTTAATTATTATTCCATGGGCATATTTGTTATGAATATTGATGGACTATCCTATTGAATGTGATAAATTTATATATTATCACCATATGCTTGCATTTATTGGTTGTTGAGGACAGGTTGCAGGTGTATTTCTTTGGTTCAAGTGCTCAACGGTGGACTTCATCGAATGTTTCGACGATGTAGGCTCTTTAACTTCTCTTGTTAGCATATTTGTTTATATATCATACCTAGAATTAGAGTTGATTTCTGCAGTCATTTTCGTCTATTGTGGTTTACCCCATCCCATAGAGATATTTTCCTTGCAATACTCAGTTGACCTCCAGTTGCATCATTAACCACAGTTCTACACTCCTGTGAACATGAGACCTTCAGATGGCCCCAACTCTACGAGAAAGATACTGATTTTTCCACTACCTACATTATGCTAGGAACAAACACAACTGTCTCTGATTTCCATCTTCATGATGTGTTGTTGTGCCATATGGGACATCTCTGTGTCCCTTCAAGCATGCAAGCAAATATGATTTTAGAATCTCACTATAGGTGGGTGGCAGGACACTTCAATGTAGAAAAGACAGTTGTAGTGATGCATCAAAATTTCTATTGGTCGAATATTCAACACGATGTCATCAAGTATATCAAGTCTTGCACGACTTGTGCCATTTCCAAACTGACCATTAAGAAACAAGGCATGTACACCCCTCTTCCTACTCCCTATAGGCCCTGGAAATCCATCTCGATGGACTACATGTCGGGCCTTACTTCAACCAAGCAGGGAAATGACTGTGTTTTCTTGTTTGTTCATCGATTTTCCAAGATGGTGATTTTGGTTTCCTGGAAGAAGAGCATCATTGCGGAGGCCACTGCAAATCTCTTCTTCTAATGAGTGTGGGTACATGTTGGGTTACCACATACCATTGTCTGAGATCTAGATATTTGGTTTCTCAACACATTCTGGTAGATCCTTTGGTCATGGCTAGACACCAAGCTCATCAAATCCATGGCCTTCCACCCCCAAATAGATGGTCGAACCAAGGTTGTCAACATGATGATCAGGCATATCTTGCATATGTACAATTCCAATAATCCACACACATGGGATGATATTCTTCCCTATGTTCAACATAGTTACAATAGATCCATAAATAGCTCAACTGGCCACAACACCTTTTAGGTGGGGTTTGGATTTCAACCATTGGGTCCCATGGCTGTTGCACTACCCCTTGCATCCACACAGGAAGAATCATGCTTTCGTACATTATGGGATTCCCAAAACCATCCTGTAAATATCAAGTGGAACCACGTCTAACTTTACCTCATCAATGAAATTGGATGTGATCATGAACCATAACTTTCATTGTTTAGTTACCTGTACTTGAGCATTATCACAAATCCAACCCAAAGGATACGGTCTCGGATGAGGCCTAGTTTCCAATCCCAACTTCTGAACAACTTGTTATGAAATAAGATTCACTTGTGATACACTATCAACAAGTGTATCAATCTTAGTGTCCTTTGAGATAACTTGTAAATGAAACACATCATTTCTTTGCCTTCCATTATGGAATACTTTAATCTTTGACGAAGAAGTACGCGAATTGAAACTTACAACAAAATATTTACCTTTGTTGCCCACAGTTGCAACATTGACTTCATCCTTAGAATCTAATCCAAGATCATGTACTATGGTCGTGGTCTTATTATTACCTTTTCTAGGTTGAGCCCACTCTGAATTCAATTCTGGATGAAAATTATGACACTTTGCCTCCTCATGTCCTTTCTTCTTGCAATGAGGACATGTAGGATTATATTCTTCTTTCTTCTTCACTATAGTTGTTTTCTTGAATTTATATGGCTTCTTCAACTGCTTCTTGAATTTATGTGTCCTTCCTTTGATTTTACCACTAGTTCTTTTGGCCTTCTTTAGATCCTTGTACATTTCTTCCACCATAGCCTTCATTTCCATGGATGCAGAAAATAATGCATCTTTAGTACCGAAAGGATTCAGATTCGAAGAATCCATGTCTGTTGTTGAAGCCATTTCTTGCTCTAAAATGCATGCCTCAAACCAATCTCAAGAATTTACTCTTCAACGATCATTCACCAAGCTTAAATCTGGACCACTGTAAGCATTCACTTGCAAATAAATGTCAAAACCAGATCTGATACCACATCTCTCAAAGAAGTGGATCAAAAAACCTTCTATGATACCACATGATCTGAAAATACTGCACAAGTTATGATACCAACTTGAACCTTAAATATCAAACAAAATCTGATACTCATTCATCCCAAAGAAGCCTTAGATTCCAATTAGTTCATATGCAGATACTGTAGATTTTAACCTTGTACAATATTTTACTACAAATATATTTTCAATAAAAGAAAAAAAAAGATACAATGGAAAATACACACATCACAGAGATATTTTTCCCCTAGAAACCTAAACCGGGAAAACCAATGTATTATATATTCATTCATAGTGATACATTATTTACAATACAATATACACATAGGAGCGAGAGACATCCAAAACCCTAACCCAATGATATGGATTAGTCAACAACCCTAATTCCTTAACTGAAAATAGAAAACCATCGGAAAAAACCATGTGCCAAAAAAATGCCCAACAATGGACACAAAAAATTGAGGTGACACGAAAAACGAGGAAAAAATGTGACAAGTTTCCCGAGTCAAAAAGACTTTCTTGGGAGCACTGCTCCCGAACCCTTGCACAGGGGGGATATCATCCCCCTGTGCTCGTGGTGCAACGTAGCAGACACTTAGAAAAGTCATGCAAAGAATATAACACATACCCAACAGATACTAAAACATCCAACCAGATTTGGGAATATAAATGAAGATCACTTTACTATTTGCGAAATCTCATGTGAATGTCTTACGTGTCCATTAATATTGAAAAATAACTTGAACTATAAATGAGATAATACAATAGAAAATAAAAGAACTAAATACATATATAATTGACATACATCAATGCATCTTCAAAGTCCCTTTAAATAACATAACTCTTCTTCATCATCTTAAAATTCCAAATTACATTACAAAATGAGCTTACAAAACACAATTTTAAACATGCTACAAAAGTTTGTTGCTCAAATGCAAAAAACGAGTGCACCATTGAATTCCTAGAGAAATATCATGCAAATTTGATATAAAATACTCGAAATTCCGTCAAGGTGACCCTCAACACCCTTTACGATGTAGTCTCATACCCTTCGTACTCTTGGCACGTTTTATGAGACTAAATATGCATAGAAATGTGTGTACAAAATTTTGGATCCGTTCCCATTAAATAGGTCACAATCCTAACTTACCTCACAAATTTATTGGCAACTATTTCTATTTTTGGTGGGAATCCCACCAAATATGGAGTCGTTTGGTGGATTGGTTAGAACCATCTATTATAATACCAGAGGTTAGGGTTCTATTCTCGTGCATGGCATATTTTTTGGCGGTTTGTTTGTATATATATATATATATATATATATATATATATATATATATATATATATATATATATAGTGGGTAGTTATATCATATATTATATATAATATGGCTAGCCCTCGACCCCTTTCCTCCTCCATATGAAACTTAGTATTAATTTAAATAAATTAAATGTCATGGTTTGGATAAGAACCATCGTATGGTATATTGGTTGGGGAGACTTTGTTAAGACTTGGAGTGTTATGGAGGTCATGGGGTCGATTACCCCAGACTCCATAATTTTTACACAATATAACCATTATTGGCCAATGGGAGGTCACCATGTGGTGGCCTCTCATTGGCCCTCATATGTCAAGTGTCATTACATCATTGGACCACTTGGAGTATGGATGCCAACTCAAATGCTAATTGGGTATGCCACATCACTTGTGCCACATCAATGTTGACGTCATCCTTCTATAAAGACATGTGCCACGTGTCACCCTCTCATGATGCCACATGGCACCCTTATTTTTCCTATTTTGACCAAGCTTTGACTGCCCATAAATTTTGTATACGAGCTCCTTTTGACATGTCGTTTGCATCATTGGAAATATGATGACGAGCTCTACACACTGATTCCATTTTTGGGACAATTTGAGACAATCACATCTTGAGCATTTATGGATCCCCTGGGACATTTGTGAGTATTTTGAATCCTCCTGGACCTTCATGAGAGTTCCTTATATCCTCCTAGATCTCTTGTAGAAATAGTTTAATATTTGAATATATTTTGTGATAATTGTTGGTATATCACAATAGATGGAAGAGCATTCATTTGTTTGGTTGTCTTAACATCATCATCCTAACCAATTATTCACCATACACAAAGTAACATTGTCTGTAATCTAAAATTTTGCATCTATAGCAAAATACAATGAATATGATCTCACAGGAAATAATAACAAGTATAAAAGTAACTAAGAGGAATTACTTCCAGCACACTTCTTAAAAATAAATACAACACATACCAGGGGGCCCTCCTGGATATGCTATTAATGAAACTCATAATGCATAAACAACTTCAACACATGAGATAACTCATAACTTCATTATATTAAATTCAAGGAAAATATCAACAATTACAATATGTCTAAAGGTTCATAACAACATTCTCACTAACTTTTCTATGCTATGTTTCTAATGTTTTATACATATTACAAAGAAATATGAGTGTTCCTCAATACACTCTGTTTTCAAAAACAAATTACAAGAAAATAGTTCAGATATCCATTGTAGCATTTAACATAACTTATCCTTGAACTTATGGATTGGGTCCTCAATCTTCTGATAGACTGATCCTCATTCCTTGATCGTGGCATCGAATTCATGACTTTGTGACTGAACTGGCATATTTGTAGCTAGTTCTACGAATTGTCTGTAATAATTTCCTATCAATTTTGACTATCATTGACTGCTAGGTGTTGAATTCCATGGGAATTATAAGATAGATAAATCACCATATCCTGGTATTCATGAAGTACCTCCAAGTGAAAACTCTTCCTTAGAGCGAGTGGAGATATGCCAACCTGTAATTTCTGTAATTCTTGTAATAACTTATGAAACAAAGTAAATTCCTATAATGCCTAGATTACAGGTAATTTTTTTAAGGAAATGTCTCTTATCATTTACAAGAGAAAAATAATATTTAATCTCAATTATAGAAAATCATTACCTTATTTACATTCCTTATGCCATAAGTTAGGTTAAAGTGGGAAAAAATAGTTGTTTTGGGGGTCAAAATGGGGGATAATGGAGCTCGAAAAAGAGTCAAAACTAACACCCAACACTTCCTAGACTCTTTTTCCTGTCGTTCATACCTATTGATATGCCTTGGATACTGAAACTACCCATGTACTATCCTATAATATCTCTTCCCGCGCTATTTATGCTAAAAAGGAAACTTTTACGCTAATAATCCTACTATTATGCACACCTTATAAGAGAATACATGTGTTATCCTCGATGACCGACTCCAACTGTAGTACGATTGTTTTCCTGAAATCTATCTTTCGATTTATTCCTATTGGTTTATATATCTGCTATGATCTCCTTGAAAATATGATAGATCTGCTACAAAAATAGTGGATATGTGCTTGGTCCTTCAAACACCCACCATGACACTCCTGATCTAATAGATCTTTCATTTTTGAAACATGATATTGACTTCCTCTCAAAGCGACTGCTCCGATACCATGTTGAAATTTCCCTCTACCCAACACCCAACTATTAATTCCAAATAAATTACTTATTGAATCAAAGCACAACTAAGTTATCAACTAAAAAATATTATAGTGGAAGCATAAATAAGGAAACCAAAAATCTCATGCAAAATACACAAAGATATTATTCCCATCAAATAAGATTATCATTTACATATATTCAAATCTTACAAGGGATCCCATACTCGAGAAAATGGCCCAAATAGAAAAGAGACAAAGTACATCCACACCTGACTAATTGATCTATTTCCGAACTTGTTGTATGACTCTGTATGGAAACAAAACGACTGTTACCCTGATAAACACGTTGTCCTGCACTATTGGCACGACTATGATGTCAAAAGTTTCTCTATCTATGTGACTCGTACCAAAAAACATGTGTTGTCTGCGGTGACCCGTCCTTCTCCTGTACAACTACTCTCTCTCTTTCTATGGCCTAGATATGCAGATGGAAGTCCTTCTCCACCTATCCAAGATCTCCTTGAATCACAGTCCTTTGTGATCAAACTCTCTCTACATCAACACTTGGATGAAGTAATCTTCACCCACACTCTATGAGATCTCACTCAATCACAATGTGTAAGCAAAAGTCCTTCTTTGCTTCTACACTCTCCAATGACTCCACACTAGCAAAAGTACTTCTTTGTTATCTCTGTGTAAAATTATGACCTTGGCATCCTCACCAAAAGTCTCGGCCTTGGTATCTCACCAAAGGTCCGTCCTTGGTATCTCACCAAAGGTATATTCTCCTTTATAAGATTTAGTTATGACCTAACCCTAATCTCCAAAGTTATTGAAGGTTGAGATTACTTATCACCTCACTTAAGATCAATGACTATTATTTAATTTATTAATTCTAATTAAAGAATTTCCTTAAATAAAACTCATCTCAATAATAAAATCACTTTACTTTAAATAAAGTTAAGTGTCACAATTAGAAGGCTCTCGACAAATTCCACATGCTAGACACAATCCTATGTGAAAGTACGTATCCAATGCTACATGCATCAACACTCAAGGAATTATACATCAGGGATGCTGAAAATACAGTTTGATTACCCATTTCTCTAGTGTCGCTCCATTTTCATCGAGCATCTATAGCATTAACGGAGACACCTCGGTGTCACAAGCCTTTCTCCACTACCAGTGAGCATCCATATCCCCGACAAAGATACTTACATGTCCAACATGAGCTGGAATGTCTTTCCCCAAGCCTTTACCTTTATGAAATAATTTTCTCTTGATTTCCAGAGAGAGGTGGATAAGGGGATTCTGTTGATTAATTGGATTGGTTGGCATTGATGTCAACCCTTGAAGAAAGTTCGGTAGCGAATTCAGGTAGCACAAAGGTTTGGGTAATGGACCCAAGTTTGTTTGATGGATAATGGTATGAGTTTTGATATATTTGCAGGTAAGACTATTCTAGATGGATAGTACATGTCATGCCATTTTCAGTGGTATGTGGAACGTCACATAACTCCTCACGGTTAGAGAGTTATGACCATGTGAAGTTGGAGAACCCTCATGAGTCATCTAGAAGCCCTAAAAGGTCAAAGTAGTAAAAGTGTTCACAAAGAAGAAATTATTTAAATAATAAAGTGAAGTGATGAGTGTACTATAAGTCAAAGAGGATGCAAAAGAAATTATTTAAATAATAAACTTAACAGAGAACTCCCTAAAATAAGGAAAGTGGTTTGAGAGGTTTTAGAAGGTAAATAATAAAGTGTAGCGATGAGTGTACTATAAGTCAAAGTGGATACAAAAGAAATTATTTAAATAATAAAGTTAATGGAGAAATTACTAAGTGGACAAGTGGTTAGAAGTTGGTTAACCCTAAAATAAGGAAAGTGGGTTAAGATGGTTAAAAGGTAACCCCTTGAGGAAGCTACATGAAAGTATAAATAAGAGGCAAGACTCTCTCATTTTAATCACACTTGAATATCATTGAATATCTATTTTGTGAAAGGTTATTTGGGCATGTATTATTGATAGAGAAAAATTGCAGCAGAAAAAGTGCGGCAGAAAAAGTGCGACAGAAAAATCGTGGTAGAAAAATCGTGGTAGAAAAAGTGCGGCAGAAAAATCACGGCAGAAAAAGTGCGACAGAAAAATCAGGGCAGAAAAAACGCAGCAGAAAAAGTGCGGCAGAAAAATCGCGGCAACAACATGGTTGGGGTCTATTTATGAGAGATATGGCACATCTTGTTTGAGGTATGTTTTGTGATCTAGGTTTTAGCTTTTGAGATGGTATTGGATATTTGATATTGTTGCATATATCAGATTTGTTGAGGGATACAATTGGTATTTTGTTGTTGGTATTTGGCATATGGGTATTGGTCTTTTGTTTGTTGAAGTTGTTGGTTTAGCTTGAGGCTACATAACAATGAGGTTGTGGCACATGGTTTGATGTAAGGGTTTATGGTATTTGGTTTATGGATAGAGTGATGAATTTCTAGATAACTTTTGATGGTTATATTGGTGTATGTCTTTGGTATATGGTTGAGATACATGTTGGGTACATGGTTGAGACAAGTAGTTGATGAGTTGGCAAAAAAATGAGGTGTATAGTTGATGATTTGGCACATACATGAGGTGTATAGTTCATGATGTTGGTACATATTGATGAGTCAAGGTTGATGCATGGTTGATGCATGGTACATGTTGGTTCAGGTTATTGGTACAGGTTGTTTGGTGCAGGTTGATTTGTACATGTTGTTACAGGTTATTGGTACAGGTTGACAGTGGCAGTGGTTGATTCAGTGACAGTGACAGGTTGTCTACATTTGTCATTTATATTTCAAGGTGGTTGGATGGGGCAAGGACAGGTGGTTGTAGCTGGAGAACTTAGGGGGTTTGTAGCCAAATAATTGAGTTGGAGCTTCCCTCAGGTTGTAGCCTAAGAAACTAGGGGGTTAGAGCCTTGACTGAAGAATCTACAGTCCACCATCATAAGAGCACATCGTACCATTCTGAAGCAAATGGGACAGTTGAAGCATTCAACAAGATCTTGGAGACAACACTAACCAAGATTTGTTGTGTGAACATAGAGGATTGGGATTTAAGAGTACCAGCAGTGTTATGGGCCTATAGAACCACTTGCAAGAAGATAACAATGCAGACCCCCTTCAAGTTGGTATATGTTCTTGAAGTTATTGTTCCAATGGACTATCTGGTACCAAGACTGAGAATTGTTGATTTTACAGATATGGATCACACTGGAGTTGTTCAAGAGAGGCTCGCACAGTTGGTCGAACTTGAGGAAGATCGATTCATTGCAGGATTCCATCAGTAAGTTCAGAAGGAAAGAGAGAAGGCCTACCATGACAGTCACATCAAACAAAAGCAATTTCGACAAGGAGACCTAGTGTTGGTCTATGATAGTAAGTTCATAAAACATCCTGGAAATTTTAGAATGCATTGGCTTAGACCATATGAGATCGCCTATGTCATAGAAGGAGGAGCTACGCAACTGAAGACGTTAAAGGGAGAATGGAAGGAAGGATTAGTGAATGGGAGTAGGATAAAGTTGTACTATGACAACCAACTGCCTCATAGCTCTCAGTAGAAGCATGCAGAAAAGGGTCTAGGTACCAGGTGCAGTTGAAACTAGGCACCAGACATAGAAAGGATAGTCTGCATAAGGGATGGAGAGGATTCAAAGAGAAGAATGCAGAGGTTGCACTACGCAGCCTAGAGTCAAAGTAAAACAAGAAGATTAGATCTGAAGTGCCTCGAGATGAGTCAGAGGTGAGTGTTGGGGGCTTGTTGGCCCTTGGTTATGGAAGTATGTGAAGATCAAGGAAGAAAAGGGAGAAAGTGAACTGTGTGGAAGACACAATGACTGATTTGGGTCGAAGTGAGAAAAAGAGAAGAAAAGATGGAGCGAAGCCTAAGAAAGTAAGTCGTTGGAAGAGGAGATTGGAGATGACAAATAAACAAGGAAGAAAGATCACAGACATGTCAACAAGAGGAAAAATCCACCATTGGATGCTTTGGAGCTCCGCACAAGAAGGAAGGAAAGATAGGTTGGCGAAGCCCTAAAAATATGGGTCAAGTTGACCTAGGGTTTTGGACACCTAGGTTTCAGCCTAAGGATTTCGGTGATCTATTGTAATGTATAAATAGAGGTCTAAAGGGCCTAGTTTGGGTTGGTACGATAATATTGTATTGCGGTTGTTGGCATTGAGTTAGGCGAGAGAGGAGTATTGTGTGAGAGGGAAGTGCTGAGTATGAGAGCCTTCTGAGTTGTAAGATATTCAACTAGGTGTGAAGATCAACCCCACAACTGGGTACGCAGGGAGAGGAGAGAAAGAGAGGAGAATAGATAAGATCTGCTAGCTAAGAGCACAGACAAGAACTTTCCACTTGATATTCCCTTTGGTTGTAGACACCTCTGTCCTGCAACCCCATCATAACTTCTTCAGGTGAGACTGCATCTGCTTCTCAGGTGTTGCCGAAAGGGCCAGTAGTTAGGGCTTGTTGGTGCGCTCTTGGAGATGAACCCTGGGTCTGCCCCTGTGCCAACATCGATATTCCTTACCGTTTTCTCAGAAGGTAACTTGGAATATTGTCTCCTAAAACTGATACGATTTTTCACTTAAAGTGCCCTTTCTGTCGCGATTTCTTAATTTTTCACTTGCAGATTGAGAGTAAATTTTTAGGGGTTCTTAGAAATAGTGGAAGAGATGGAAAGGAAAACTATTATACTTTCAAACTTGGTGGTAATCCTCACACCATACAATTATTTTGATTGGAATTCCAATGAAAAATTCCAACTCAAAAGGAAAGGACTGTATAATTTGACGATGGCAACAGAATCAGAACCTACATCAGCGATTGAGAAGATGAGATGGGTGAACCATAAGGATGATGCAACATGAGTACTTATTGAGTTAATGTCCATTGATTTATGGTTTCATGTTGCTGCATGAAATACTCCAAATGAGATCTTGACCACCCCAGAAGGACTCTTTGGAAAGCAGGATGAGATGTGAGGTCATATGCTTGAGGTAGAGTTGAATACCTTAGACCCTAAAAGTTTTGATAATATACATGATTTATTTACTAAATTTAAATCTTTGATTTTGATCTTGGGTGAATGTGGTATTGACAAGTCTACACAAGAGAAACAATTTATTCTAACAATATTGGCCAAGCTAGGACCAGAATACGTTGTATATGTCTCCAATTTCCATTCTGGCAGATGTCTTTTTGGAACAAATCGGAAAATGCCTACAATGGCTCAGTTCATTGAGTCTCTCACACAAGAGAATAAAAAACTCATACAGATGGGCCTCATCAAGGATCCAAAATCACATTCACTTACCATGTATGATGGAAAAGGATCATCCAAACAGAACGAGAAGGAGAAATGGAACAAGAAGGAGGGATATTCCAAGCCCTTTAACAATTCTTCAAGTTCCAATGACTCTTCGTATTCGAAGAAGAAGAAGAAGGGAAAGCAGTGCACTTACTGCAATAAACTGAATCATGAAGAATCCACATGCATGAAGAAAAAGATTGATCTTATCGCATGGGCACTTCAGTAGAACAACCTTGGAAACTTCATTTCAGAGGGAGTCAAGAAGTGGAAGGAAGAAGATCTTGCTCCTAAGGTAATCATCATGCTCTGGTTGCAATTAATTCCTCATCTGATTCATGGATTATAGATTCTGGTGCATCCCATCATATGGAAACGAAAGATGAAGTTTTATCTTCTTTGATTCCATGCTCAATACCCCCTATTCTCATGGGGGATGATACTCATGTAGCAGTAGTAGGAGAAGGAAGAGTGGAAATCCAAAATGGCAGTTTTGAGAATGTTTTACATGTTCCAAAGATTTCTATGAATCTGCTCTTAGTTTATCAGATCACTCAGAAAGGTAAAAAGGTTGAATTTACATCAGATTCATTTTTAGTAATTGACATGCATGACAATTCCATCATTGCAATTGGTGAGGTGGATCACAAGTTGAGGTTGCATAAATTCAATAAGTTTTCTGACAAAAACTCCTCTATTCTACTTACACATAAGGAGAGTACTTTGCATGCACCTCGAGTGCAACATGCATATACTCATGTTCTTCCATTAGTTTCAGACATTAGAGATGATTCCAAACACTCAGATTATGTACATGGAAATAAGAAGGTAGTACAGCTGGATAAGAAGTCAGTGTTGAAGCTTTAGCAGATGCCCAAGAAGGAAAAGACCACACTTTAGGTAGCAAGAAACCTTGCAGGGAATCCATTGGATTCAAGGATGACTTGATCTCAGCATGAGGATCCTTCTCATGCACTTTCAGCTTCAGAACCTGCGATGCCCATGCATTGCTATATGGTTCAATCTACTGATCCACAGAACTATAATAGGGTCGTGGGAAATCCATTATGGCAAGAAGACATGCATATTCCTTTGATTTGAACCTGGTCACATGAGTATCATCCCCCATGAATGAAGTTTCCAAGGTTCAGCTGAAGTGTCTGTGCCATAAGATCGATTCGTTTCTTCATGCATGTGGATTCTTCATGATTTGGTTTATTGCAGTAAGTGAACTTATTTTCATTCTTCTTCTTCTTCGAATCTGAAGAGTCATTGGAACCTGAAGAATTATTAAAGGGTTTGGAATATCCCTCCTTCTTGCTCCGTTTCTCCTTCCCGTTCTGTTTGGATGATCCTTTTCCATCATGCATTGTAAGTGAATGTGATTATGGATCCTTGATGAGGCCCATCTGTATGAGTTTTGTCTTCTCTTTTGTGAGAGACTCAATTAACTGAGCCATCGTAGGAATTGTCCAATTTGTTCCAAAAAGACATCTGCCAAAATGGAAATTGGAGACATATACAGTGTATTCTGGTCCTAGCTTGGCCAATATTGTTAGAATAAGTTGTTTCTCTTGTGTAGACTTGTCAATACCACATTCACCGAAGATCAAAATCAAAGATTTAAATTTAGTAAAGAAATCATGTATATTATCAAAACTTTTAGGGTCTAAGGTATTCAACTCTACCTCAAGCATATGACCTCGCATCTCATCCTGCTTTCCAAAGAGTCCTTCCGGGGTGGTCCAGATCTCGTTTGGAGTCTTTCATGCAACAACATGAAACCATAAATCAATGGAGATTAACTCAAGAATTACTCATGTTGCATCATCCTAACGGTTTTCTCATCTCATCTTCTCAATCGTTCATGTAGGTTATGTTTTTGTCGCCATCGTCAAATTATATAGTCCTTTCCTTCTAAGTTGGAATTTTTCCTTGGGATTCCAATAAAAATAATTGTATGGTGTGAGGATTACCACCAAGTTTGAAATTATAATAGTTTTTCTTTCCATCTCTTCCACTATTTCTAAGAATCCCTAAAAAATTACTCTCAATCTGCAAGTGAAAAATTAAGAAATCACGATAGAAAGGGCACTTTAAGTAAAAATTTGTATTAGTTTCAGGAGACGATCTTTCGACTTACTTTCTGAGAAAATGGTAAAGAATATCGATGTTGGCATAGGGGCAGACCCGGGGTTCAGCTCCAAGAGCGCACCAACAAGGCCTAACTACTGGCCCTTTCGACAACACCTGTGAAGCAGATGCAGTCTAACCCGAAGAAGTTATGATGGGGTTGCAAGACAAAGGTGTCTACAACCAAAGGGAATATCAAGTGGACAGTTCTTGTCTGTGCTCTTAGCTAGCAGATCTTCTCTCTTCTCCTCTCTTTCTCTCCTCTCCCTACGGACCCAGCTGTGGGGTTGATATTCACACCCAACTGAAGATCTTATGACTTAGAAGGATCTTGTACTCAGCACTTCCCTCTCACACAATACTCCTCTCTCACCTAACTCAATGCCAACAACCACAATACAATATTATCGCACCAACCCAAAGTACCAACCCAAACTAGGCCCTTTAGACCTCTATTTATATATTACAATAGCTCACCGACAACCTTAGGCCAAAGCCTAGGTGTCCAAAACCCTAGGTGTCTAAAACCCTAGGTCAACGTGACCCATATTTTCAGAGCTTCGCCAACCTGTCTTTCCTTCCTTCTTGCACGGAGCTCCAAAGCATCCAACGGTGGATTTTTCTGCTTGTTGACATGTCCATGATCCTTCTTCCTTGTTTATCTATCATCTCCAATCTCCTCTTCCAACGACTTACTTTCTCAGGCTTCGCTCCATATTTTCTTCTCTTTTGCTCACTTTGACCCAAATCAGTCACTCTGTCTTCCATGCAATTCACATTCTCCCTTTTCTTCCTTTATCTGTGCGTACTTCCATAACCAAGGGCCAACAAGCCCCCAACACTCACCTCCAACTCGTCTTGAGGCACTTCAGATCTGATCTTCTTGTTTTACTTCGAATCTAGGTTACGTAGTGTAGCCTATGCATTATGCTCTTTTTTTCCTCTCCATCCCTAGTGCATACTATTTTTTCTGTGTCTGGTGCTCAGTTTCAAATGCACCTAGTACCTAGACCCTTTTCTGCATGCTTCTAATGAGAGTTGTGAGGCAACTGGTTTTCATAGTACAACTTCAGCCAACTCCCATTCACTAATCCTTCCTTCCATTCCCCCTTTAACGTTTTTAGCTGTGCAACTCCTCCTTCTGTGACATAGACGATCTCATATGGTCTGAGCCAATGCGTTCTGAACTTTCCAGAATGTTTTATGAACTTGTTGTCATAGACCAACACTAGGTCTCCTTGTCCAAATGTCACCTTCTTGATGTGCCTGTCATGGTAGGCCTTCTCTCTTTCCTTTTGAACTTGTTGATGGAATCCTACAATGAATTGATCTTCCTCAAGTTCTACGAACTATGCAAGCCTCTCTTGAATAGGTCCAGTGTCATCCATATCTGTAAAAGCAACAATTCTCAGGCTTGGTACTAGATATTCCATTGGAACAACAGCTTCAAGAGCGTATACCAACTTGAATGAGGTATGCATTGTTAGCTTCTTGCAAGTGGTACTGCTGGTACTCTTAAATCCCAATCATCTCTATTCACACAACAAATCTTGGTTAGTGTTGTCTCCAAGATCTTGTTGAATGCTTTAACTGTCCCATTTGCTTGAGGATGGTACAATGTGCACTTATGATTGTGGACTGTAGATTCTTCAGTCAAGGCTTCAACTATCTTATTGATGAAATGTGTTCCTTGATCACTCATAAGGATCTTTGGGCATCCAAACCTGGTTATGATGTCATAAAATATGAAGCACACAGCTGTAGTGGCACTACAATCCTTGACTTCTCTTGCTTCGGCCCATCTAGTCAAGTATTTTGTTGTTGTAATTATGTACCTTGCTCCTGTGCGCTTTCTTGGTGGGTGTATAGGTCCAACAAAGTCAATGGCCCATTTCTCAAATGTTTGTAGGGTCATTTGTGGTGCTAATGGAATTTCATCTCTTCTGGATGGTTTCCCAACCCTCTGGAATACATCGCAAGCTCTAGAATAGTCTTTAGTATCTCTGTGTAAAGTAGGCCACCAAAGGACAGCTCTAAGAACCTTCTGCACAATTTATTTACCTGCATAATGTCCTCCTGCAATGCCTTCATGATCTTCTAAGAGGATCAACATTCATTCTACCCCCATAACACATCTTCGCAATATCTCATACGAGCACATCTTGTATAGATGTCCAGCTATAAGTGAGAAATATGCAGTGTGCACTACTAGTTGTTTCTTCAGTGGAATTGTGTACTCACTAGGATCCATTCTTGTTTATAGGAACTGGACTATCTCTGCAAAGTGTTCATCAATCTTTCTAATGGATAGTAGCTGTGCATCTGGTAGTCTATCTTCCATATTAGTGGGCTCTTCTCCATGTTACAACCTTGACAAGTGGTCAGGACCCTTAATAATTCTTCCTAGTTTTACTATGATCTCAAAATCATATTCTTGAAATAGCAGAAGCCATATGCATACCCTTCCCCCTAGCATTGGCTTGTTGACCAGGTATTTCAGCGTGGAGTGATCAATAAACATTTTAAAGTGTCCTCCCAACAAATAGTGGTGAAATTTCTGCAATGCATACACCATGGCTAATCCCTCTCTTTCAGTAGTGGTATAATTAATATCAGTTGTAGATAGCTTCCTACTAGCAAAGGCTAACGGGTGATCAATGTCTCATGTTTTTGGTTGTGCTAACACAACTTCCAATGCAATGGAATATGCATCGACATGTACATGAAATTCCTTGGTCCAATCTTGAAAGACAAGAATGGGCTCAGTAACCATTTTCTCTTTCAGTGTGTCAAAGCTCTGCTAACATTCTTCAGTCCAACTAAACTAGCAATCCTTTTTCAACAGCTTCTCCATGGGTGTTGTAATCTGAGCATATCCTTTAATGAACTTCATGTAGTAGCATGTGTGTCCCAACGTAGTGCGCAACTGTTTAATTTTTGTAGGAGGGGGTAGATAAACTATAATAGCGATCTTGGATGGATCTACCAACAGTCCTTGCTTACATACAATATGTCCTAACAGAACTCCAAATGGTGAAAAGAAAATGCACTTCTTCAGATTCAAAGAAATTTGGCACTGCCTGCATTTATCCAACATTAGCCTTAGACATTCAATGTGATTTTTTAACAAACTAAACACAGTCTAGTCATCAAAATATGCTTCTAGAAATTTATGTAAAAATTATTTGAATGATTCGACCACCACCCTAGAAACGATGGCTGGGGAATTATTCAATCCAAATGACATCACTGTATATTGGTAGGATCCCCATTCTGTGGAAAACATGGTATTATGGAAGTCCTCCTTGGAAATTCGGATCTGATGGTATCCTAAAAAGCCATCTGTAAAAGAATAGACCTCCTGGTCTCCCACATTATCTAACATTTCGTCAGTGAATGGTGTAGGGAAGGGGTCATGTAAACAAGCATCATTCAGCTTCATAAGATCTACGCAGATCCTGATCTCGCCTGTCTTCTTGTCTTGCACCACCATAGGGCTAATCCACTCTGATTCTTCCACAGGTTCTATAATCCCTGCTTCTAGTATTCTATCAAGCTCAATCTTCACTTTCTCCTTATATTTAGGGTTCAATCTGTAAGGTCTCTGTTTGACTGGTCTAGCATCTAGTTTTAAAGGGATCCTCATCTCTCCCATAGGGCCTTTAATTCCCTTCATATCAGTGAAATTGGTTGGAAACAAGTCCTGATATTCATGTAGAAACTCAGTAATCTTATCAATGGTAGCAACATCCCAATAATCTCCGACATTGGCAAGCTTCAGTGTCTCCTCTGTTCCAATATTGAATTTATTAATCTTGATAGACTGTCCAATAAATGGTAACTCAACTATTGGCCCTTCCACATATCTGTGGCCTTCTGTTTCTGTGATTTTCACCTCCCTCGGGTCATCGTCTTGATCGGCATTGATGTTGTAACAGCCTCACATTTTATGGAGAGGCGCAATCCATTCATCCTCTTCCTATTCTAAGGGAAGGCTGGATACCTCCTTGAATACTTTTTGTCTCGCAATCGGTAATGCTTGATCTATCGAAGGAAATTGATTTTCAAATAGGAATGTAGTTATAAAATTATGAATCATACCTTTCCAATCCGTAGTGATGAGGCACAGTTCTTCTTGAAGGTACCAGTTGATAGGTGTCGTGTCCAGCGTGTTGATGAATTTGTGTATCCATTGTTCTTGCAGAATGTCTCTCTAGGCCTCTTCGCAGCATCACAAATGGTCCTTTGGGCAGATTCGAGCTATGTAGAGAACTTCGCAGCCTTCTACTTGTGTTGAGAATCGTGCTGTCATCAGAGTACGACATTGTACCCAATCTGTAATATTACTTTTGTGTGTCCCCCACCATCTTGCTGGTGTGGATTTCAAGGCCTCATCCATTTCCAAAAACCTTTGTTATGTTGGTACACTTGCTTCAAATTCTGATAGGAAGGCTTCTAATGGATTAAGACCATCAAATGTGGGTAGGTTGCTTACTGTTGTGCCAATCCAGTGAACTTCTCTGCTTAATATAGCACATCTCCTTGTAGATACTTCATACATCTGGTTCTTCTAGTTCTCTAGTGCTTATTCTGAGTCTGATGAGCACGCACTGTCACTTCACCAACTTAGATTCCCATCGGCTGTAGGATTAATGTAATCCTATTATTTGGTTGTTAGCTTGTAGATGTTTTCTAGTGCATATGCGTAGTCTTCTTCTCTGATGGGCTATGTGTATTGCTGACATTCATCTGGATCTAAAGGTGTGATGACCCTAAGACCATCTCCTTAAAAATTCATATGTCTTTTCTTTAATTCAACAACAGTAGAGTTATTGAAGGCCCAATCGATTCCTAACAGCGTAGGGTAAGGGAAAATGTCATCAACTATTTCAATTAACTCAAAATCTGCAAGTGTTCTTACTCCATCGATGTCCACATGGACATGCTCCAATCGTCCAAATGGGCTAACAACTTGTTGATTAGCCATCCTAAGCCTGATAGGGGAATAGATCAACTTCGGTTTTCCCATCTATGCCCAAGTTTTCTTCGTCATGACATTGAACTTCGACCCTAAGTCGAGGACCACATAGTCTATCTCGTATTCTCCTATTTGAGCATTCAAATGTAATTCATTATTTTTCCTTCTCTTCTTACCGATTTGGTGTACTTCCATATTCAATAAGTGATCTATCTTTCCTTTCTCATATTGTCTGATTAAATTTTGTAATTCTTGTACAATGCTTTCATCTTGAATCAACTTAATACAAGTATGTAAAAATTCCATGAGCTTGCTTACCTCTTTTCCTCCTCTTGGCGAAGCAAACTGATAAAATGCGTGAGGTATTCCATACTCTCTTACTTCTGGTCTTGTCTTTGATGAAGAACCTTGGTCTCCTCTAAATTCTTTTCTTTCTTCTTCAAATATGTTTCTTTCTTACTTTGCATCAAAGGTCTGGGTATTCTCTGTTGATTTTATGATTCCTAAATATTTTGTAGTATTCCCTTGAGTTAGTCTATCTTCTCTTGTAACAACGCCTCCTCTGGTTATAACATGGACTCTAGGGTCTTCTCTGCGAGGTTCAACATAGATCAGTTGCACTTGTGGGTTCTACTGAGGTCCTCGTCTTTCCTGAAGCTTAGCTAGAAGTACAGGACAATCTTCTATAACATGGTCAAACAAGTTGCAGTAGCTGCAAGTGGTACAAGGGTTCTAACAATCCCTTGTGAGGTGTCCTGGCTATGCGCAGTTATAGAAAATGATCTGTCCTCGGCCGTGACTCATTCCTCCTCCTTGTCCTCTTCCTCTAAATCCACCACGAGGATTGAAGTTTCCTCTTGCTTGAGAGTTGTACTGCGTAGTGTTTCCTTATTGTTGTACTTTACCTTGAATCTTATATATGTCTATTGACCTTTCATGCATGAGATCATAATCCCTACAATCCCTATCATCATGTCCTATGGAATTACAGAATGTACAGTACAAATTTGTAGGTGTCTGAGCATACTTTTGCATATAATACCACTCACCAGTATGATGTTTGTTCCTACATACCTTGAACCAAGGTAAGGTGACTTGCTTCAAGGGGATTAGAGCTCCAGAAGCCAATATTCATTGAATAAAGGGAAATGTTCCTTTTCATGACCTTCTGATATGCATCTGATACACCAAATTTCTTCTCTTTTATCTTTTCCCTTGTCTTTCTTCATATCTTTGATCTGCAGAGACAAACTAGTTAGATGACTTAGAATCTAACCCATACCTGAACTGGATTCTCCCATAGGGGATGATTCCAGCTTCATGGTGATCTCCAATGCCTCAGCCTGTGAAGCAATCTTCTGTTGCATCAGGGGAACTCTGATGTGTGGTAGAAAGGAAACAATGAACCATTTCTTGTTCTATTCATCCGAGATCTAAAAATTCAATCGGCATGTCAAGGTTTTGAATCTCTGATTGAATTCCCACACAAGTTCAACCACCTTATGCTTGATCTCTTTCAGCTCTATGATACATTGGTATTATGATTTAGGTTTCTTGAATTATGTAATCAGGGAATTTTTGATATGATTCAATGGCTTAGGTTGTGCAAGTCCTTGGACAAGTTTCATGTACCAATTCAGTGCGTGATCTCTGAGAGTTGTACTGAACTAGGTTGTTTTGACAGCTTCATCTGTGACATTCTTAGTGTTCCATATGGCTTCACATAGGAACTAGTGCTGATCAAGATCTTCAGATCCATCTCCCCTAAAGATAGGGAGTCTCATCTCATCTGCCATAGATCTTCCTAGGGTTCCTGACTGAATGTGTGGTGGACTACTATTGACAGTGCTATGGACGCTCTAGTGACTGGGATTATCATACCAACCCAAAAATACCAACCCAAACTAGGCCCTTTAGACCTCTATTTATATATTACAATAGCTCACCAACAACATTAGGCCGAAACCTAGGTGTCCAAAACCCTAGATACCAAAACCCTAGGTCAACTTGACCCATATTTTTCAGGGCTTCGCCAGCCTGTCTTTCCTTCCTTCTCGCATGGAGATCCAAAGCATCCAACGGTATATTTTTTCACTTGCTGACATGTCCACGATCCTTCTTCCTTGCTTATCTGTCATCCCCGATATCCTCTTCCAACGACTTGATTTCTCAGGCTTCACTCCATATTTTCTTCTCTTTTGCTCACTTCGACCCAAATCACTCACTATGTCTTCCGTGAAGTTCACATTCTCCCTTTCCTTCATTGATCTTCGCATACTTCCATAACCAAGGGCCAACACTCGCCAAACGGTTGAAAACCCACTTGTAGAATGGGTTGATTTATTTCCCACACGAATCGTTTCCTCAAAAACTTAATATTTTTGGAGAAATCACTATAGAAATGTACAGCCATAGATTCATATCAGTTTCAGGAAGATTTACTTTCCACGCTGGCTGTTTCCTCAAAAACGTAATATTTTGGGAGGAATAATTGTTGAAAGGTACGACCACAGATTTAGCTCGTCGAAACCTTGATTTTCCTTATTCTTTTCCTTGTATGGCTTTCTCCAAGCAGCATAGCTCTGATACCATGTCAGTGTTTCATGGAAACCTATACAAGAGATCTTGTTAAATCATGTACAAACAAATCTTATCAAGAAAGGAAGAGAGATTCAATATGGAAGAATGAGAAAATATATTAACACTACTCCAAAGAGCTGATGATTGATACATAGATCATGATTAGTAGGATACAATGAATGAGTGGAATACACTCATATATAGGGAAAAACATTCCATAATTAAGAAAAACAATCACACAGTTATCTTTCCTTAGGAATTCATGCATGCATCATAGTGATGGTAAAAATAGAAAGTCTAAAATAGAACTAGTTAGTTAACTCCCACTGAACTAGTGTGTCAAAAATGGAATTTTCTCCAACAAAAAGGAGTGTCAAGATTTGTTTCAAAGTGTGAGGACATAGAAACTACCGAGGCCCAAATGATTCTTTGTGACCACCGATGAGTAGAAAAAACTATGCAAACACTAAACAATCGTGGAAATTCAATGAATTGGCGAATGATAGTTCAATTTACAATGAGGAATGAAAAAATTTAATTTTTAGATAAATTGCGAGGTTTTTCCTTAGCTTTGGATGTGTTTCATCAAGTAAAGAATGAAATAACTTACTTTGGAAGTTTGATGGCTCCCTAAGCCAACGATTTATCATGAAGGAAAAATCACCAAGTACAGAGGCCAACAAGATGTTAGAAAAATAGGACCGCGGAGCAATAAAATAAAACAAATGCAGAAACAAAACACAGAAGACACACAATACAAGAGAGACACAAATTTACGTGGTTCACCTAGTGTGGGCTATGTCCACCAGAGAAATTGCCAGGTCCTTCCTTTATTATTATCCAACAAATGAAGGGATACAACCTACAGCAAAACCCGCTGTAACTTCCTCTTCTCTCTCTCACAATCTCCTCTCTCAGAATACAATATTCACCATCAACCATAGCCGCAATACATTTCCCTCATAAAAGAGGGTTTCCTTCTAGGGAAAAAAACCCTAACATAATCTCTATCGTTAGATCTGCGACCTTATAATGAATGGTCCAGATTTACAATGAAATTACAATATACTTTTATAAGGAAATTTTTGCTTCCGGGGCTTTGCCCCCGAACCCCCATCGGGGAAAGCTACCCCCGAACCATGTTGGCAGCCAATTCAATTTTTTCAATTTCCCTAAAAGCTGCCTACACCTATGTCTCTTGAACTCCAAATTTTTGTCGCATTTTGCAAACAGACGATATTTTCATTTCAAGCGACATTTGCAATTTGATTTCGATTTAGTTTTCACGACTGAAAGCGTGAAAACTCCTCCATCGTTATTCGGACTGTCATGATCTGCTTATTTGATATCCTGATTGGTACTTATCTTTTTTCTGCTATTAAATGGCTGGAATGACTTTCAAACTATGACCATTTACTTTGATTACGCAACTTGATTTCTTTGGTAAGGCATCGAACATATTAAGTTATGGGTTATATTCGATTTCATAAGGGTCATGGTTGATCTTGTTTTATATAATGTGATCCTTACTACCATAACTTCTTAACTTATCTATTTCATAAAGTCATTGGTTGCAATGTTTATAAACTTTGATTATGCTAAAAAATGCATGGGTCACATTTCAGTTTGATTTCATATTCGAATGGCAATATTTTACACTTGGCGCGTTGGTGAAACTTTTGGATTGCATGTTGGATTGAACTATACACTTGGCGCATTAATACAACATATGGTTTTCGTTATACATTTGATTAATGGCACGTTGACATGGTTACTCACCGATTTGGGTTGGATGATTAATATGTTTTAAACGTTATGATTATTGATGGAACAGCTCTGTACTCAGCCATTAATACACTGCATGGCGGTGGTAATCCCACCACCTTCGCACGCATTACATTGATTCATTCCCCTTTGAGCGTTTGCAGCTATTAAGCCCTATCGATTTTGCTCCTGCATTTTGTATTGTTCGATTCAAACCCTACTATGCACACAATCTAAGCCTCCAATCGTAAGGGCCGAGCCCAACGGTTGCCAAGCACTGCTGATGTTTGATGGCGCCTATAGCGACCTGGAGAAGTTCGGATGGCTCCCGTTCATAAGAAAATTCAATGGTTATAACCCTAGCGTGGCTCAACATTTTGCGTTAACCTTCGATGGCTGCCGAGCCAAGGTTGGGGATGTGCAACTTGAAATTAATGAGCAATTTCTTAGCTCGACAACCAGTCTGCCTGCTACGGGATAGAAGTGGTCTAAAAATTGTAAATTGGAAGATGTCCCATGGACATTGCTCTTCCAATCTCGAATGGTGAACTCTTGCGACAAAGGATGGCCTGCAAATATGTTAAAACAACGATGGCATGACCTGCTAATGATAATCAAGCAATTCATTACTTGCGAGGGAAGGTACGGGTTCGTTTTCTTATTTCATATTCATCTATTGATGGTTTTTATGGGTTTTGAACTCAATGTGCCTCACTACCTTCATAGAAGTCTGTTTAAGATGGAAAAGAGGTATAAGCGCAGCCAGGCCGATACCAGCCTCTTCCATTTTGGGTTGATTAAAATGATTGTGGTTTATGAATTGGGGTTACGTCGTGACAGTTGGGTTGATTTTCTCAGTCGTAATGGTTTTGAGGACTAGAGTCCACCACAAGTTGATAAACCTGCGGTGAGCGAAAGCAAGCTTACCCTCCCTGTGTCTTACAATGTTTTGCTACCCAAACCTCTACCTGACTCACCTATGAACTTGCCCATGTCTGTGATCAAACAGGTCGAAATTGCTAAGCCCACAGCTAAAAAGCCTAAAGCTAAATCTAAAGCAAATTCTCAAGGCAAGAAAAACGCCCGGTTAATCTCTCGCATGGCGAGAAATAAACCGAAACCCTCTGTTAACCCTGAGCCTATCGTGGTCAGTGAGGATTCCGACTCGGAGATTGAACGATTCCTTGCAGCTGAGTATCCCTACTCAAAAGTTCTGTGTGATAAACCTCCTTATGACTTTATCAAAAACCTACCACCTTGTTTGCGGGATGATCCCAATTTTCCCGACATTGTAATGCCTCGTGAAACCCTCGGCGACTCGTCGAAACCCTCTCTTGCTCAACCAGTTGTTTCACCATGCGATCAATGTGGTTTATGGTTGGAAAGATACTACCTAGATGTGCCTATGTTGCAATCCAGAATTCATGATCTGGAAGATCAGGTGGCAAAACTCACCAGTAAGAATGCCAAGGTGCAACCCACTGACAAGAAGCAGAAAACAACTGGTTCAATTCTGTTTAAAAACGTTGAGTCAGCTACAACATTTGTCAATTCGAAATTGGCATAGCCCGAACAATTTCGCTGGTATGACCTTCGCCCTTTTTTATGACATATTCATAAACTCTGTGTACATCATTGAC
>ML781906.1:35492-51998 GCA_009831015.1 Picea engelmannii | reverse complement strand
CCCTCATAAAAGAGGGTTGCCTTCTAGGGAAAAAAACCCTAACATAATCTCTACTGTTAGATCTGTGACCTTATAATGAACGGTCCAGATTTACAATGAAATTACAATATACTTTTATAAGGCAATTTTTGCTTCGGGGGCTTTGCCCCCAGACCCTCCAGTCGGGGGGATAGGCCCCTCGGACCCCGCAGAGGGGGTACCCCCCCTCTGCAATCCCCCGCGTGGAAGAGTGTACATACTTATGGGGTGTAAATACTTCATGGGGCATAAACACAGTTGAAAGTAAAAGACCTATAAATCTGGAAGATAATCAGGCTCCACAACCAACACAAGACTCCAAAGTGAGTGATTGAACCTCATTTTTGGAGGTACATGAATTTTTTCATTCCTAAACAAAGAAAGGTGCCTAAGACTTACTAATTTCAAACGAATTTCCTAAGAAAAGGAAATTTTTTGTCTTGGGAGGATAGCGATTGAGCCTTGTTGAGCTCTAGGGTCATTGATTTTCTCTCAAAAGGAAAATATCTCACCTCAAAGAACTCCCTACTATCCATGCCAAGAAATTGTGTTTTTTAGTCACTAAACCGAGTGAATTGCTTCCTTTGGGTAGGTCATTCGTCTCCCCTCATTGTTTACTATCTAAATAGAGAAATTGGGCCTTTGCCTCATGAACTTAATCATTTTCATTCATGTTTGAGTTGCTTGCTAAGTCTTGGTGCAAATTTGTTACAAGGGTATACCAATCCCACTATATTAATGGTTTCATATTAAGACCAAACAAAATGGTCTATAGAGTTAGAAAACTAAACCCTAAGTCTACTTTGCATACTTCAAAACACATCTTATTTATGAAATAAATAACAAAAAGAA
The DNA here is from genome assembly GCA_009831015.1 of Picea engelmannii. Taxonomy (NCBI): domain Eukaryota; kingdom Viridiplantae; phylum Streptophyta; class Pinopsida; order Pinales; family Pinaceae; genus Picea; species Picea engelmannii. The sequence continues at coordinate 51,128 of ML781906.1, read as the reverse complement.
GAAACCTATGAAAAAATGTAAAGCATTTCCATTACCAATGAGAACGTCAAAAAATACACCTGATGTATGAGTTTTTTTTTAAAGTTAATGAGCTCCAAATCCCTTCCTTGGGATGGGTCCTTGGCTTCCTTAATGTGGTTGTGACTCCCTCCTTGGTCGAAAAGCAAGGTACCTAGGCAAGAAACATATTATCAAGAGGAAGAGGTCCTCAATATTCCAATGATATTTTGGTAGCATAAACCTATTTATGATAATTGAAGGGAAAACTTCATCATAAAATGTTGGGGGCTTTTAAGGTTAAACGTTGTTATCTTTGCCCTCATTTATCATTTTCTTTAGTGAATGACCTCTTTATTCCTTTCTATATACTCTCTCCATTCTCTAATTGGTTTTGCAAGTTTGAACATCCCTTAAGCCATTCTAACAAGTAGGAAAACCATTTATCCATTTTGGAAGTAATGTAGAGTACCCATGGGCTTCAAGAGAAACAATCCCCATTCAACAATTGATTTACAAAAAATTTGGTTGTTGGGGAAACAATATTAAGATTTAATGGTTCCTATCCCTTTTATATCTGTAAATGGGCTTGTCAAACACCCATAGAATGTTTTCCCCATCATCAAAATCATGGCACTAAGCTTCGTAGTGTCTAGAGATATCCATTACATATGTAAATCAATTTCTCATTACAATGTTTTCTAGAGAGTTTCTAGACATCAAAGAAATCAAGCTACAAATAAAGCCAATGTGTTTCGAATCTTAGAGACATTGGCAAAGAAAGAAGAATCAAATTTGGTATCCAAGAATTAGAGAAATAAATATTTCATATTTTTCTTGGGGTTTCAACATTCTCCTTTGAAATGCAACACTGTAATGGGAATATCCTGTGCCAACACTCTCAGTCATTAAAAATAATCAGCACTTGAATTTGTACTTAACATTATCTTGTCATTTAATGCCTACAACATTGAATTTACATTGATTAAATTTCACCAGAGAAATCCCTTTGTTCCCTTTCCATTCTTTGTAAATCTTATGTTTGAACGAATATTGTTTTTTTTAAGAAATTGCTAGTAAAAAATATTCATAGAACTCTCCATTAGATGTTTTTCATTTTCTAACTTGATCTCACACATAAGTTTATATATAGATTTTGTGAAGAGCTTGGAGAAATGACACTAGAAGATTTTTCGGTTTGAATCACTTTATTTTCATATTAAGTAATGAACATGCAAAAGGAATAACATTCAAACTTTGTCCTATGCTAAATTCTTGAAAAACAAAATATGGAGCAGTAAACATTCATACAAATGAATGTTCCATTTACCCTCACCATCACCCCTGAGTAGATGGAAAGGCTTTATGAAAACTACACCAGTGAATTATTTACTATGTGAAGAGAAAACCAAGCCATTTTATAAACTCCTCATGGACTTATCATGTATATTATGGAAAGACTCTCTAAGAGTTTTCCATTTAAAATACTAGATGCCATCGCCTTGAAAATATCTTGGCTTAATGTATACATTTTATGAGTTTTCTTTTGAATGTTAATTGAATTAATGACATGGTTATAAATGGTTATAAATTAATTTTATATGTTGAACATGTGTGAGATGCAGGATCTTATTGTGTAACAACCATGTTCAAGTCATTGTTATTTATGATGGTAAAATGTCAATGTCAAGTTATTTTGATGAATGTTTTTTTTTCTTCAATGGAATATACATTTCAGGAAATTTTAGGTGGTATTCCTCATTTCGAGGATGGTATGGAAGGTAAGCTAGTCAATTGCATTTTTGGCAATTTAACTCGACGGGGACATCAAGTGAGATTTGATAATATCTACAGAGGCATCCATCATGAATACTTGACCCCATAACCTCCTACTTATTAACTACTCGAACTAACTCACTAAACTATCTTGATGAATTTTTCTACAATATTCTATTTTCATTTACAATTTTTTCTCATGAACTTGCTTGGTAAATTCTTGTTGTTTTAATATCTTTGACAAAGATTGAATTCCAATGCTTTTCATAGTTTCATTTTCCATTTATAGTAGATCACATGCTTGGAGAGGTATCGTCTTGTTTGAGGAATTGTCGACAGAGAAAGCATGATGAAACCATTATTTGATAATGCTTTTCCTCTGATTACATTTTATTTAACACTTGCGTCTTTATATTGGAGGAAAATCATCACAATTGTGTTCTTGTAAAATCATCCATTTGATATTCTTTGCCTTATGGTCGCGTAACCTTGGAAAAGATTCATTGTGATGCAATAACCCATAGTGAAACCTTCTTTTTAATGATAGCTTGATTCAATTCTCAAATGATATTGCAAAATACTTTGAATTGGATAGAGACATGTGAAGTTAGTCTGTCATGTGTGAAATACTTCAGGTTAAAGTGAAAGGAAAAGGATGGAGCAAAGAATGTCAATGAAATATCTCACATTTATCCTCTTGTAGATAATGGATGCAAAAGGTTTTATTGCAGATGGAAAGAGTGGATGATATACTTTGCAAAGTGGAAATATGGAGCCATTTTAAGGCATTCTTACCAATGCTTTTATATGCATTATTAAATGAATGACCATTTCATTAAATTTTGAATTAATATATAAGATTTTAGATTAAAAAATTATGAAATTCATGTTTGAAAGTGTAGATATCCGTGTTTTTAAAATGCAAAATTGGATTTCGAAAATGTGAATATCAGTTTTCAAAACTATGAATTTAGATCATGAAAGTGTGAATTTCAAATAATTTTGATTCTAACTTGTGAATTTCAATCCCCAAAGTGAAAACACTTCAAGTTAAAGTGAAAAACAAAATATGGAGCAAAACATATGTCAATGAAATGTCTCACTTGTATCCTCCCATCGATTCACCAATGGATGCAAAAGGTTTTATTGCAAATGGGAAGAGTGAATGATATACTTTTCGAAGTGAAAATCTAGAGTCACTTTGAGGCACTCTTACCAATGGTTTTGTATTACTTATTACAAGAATGACTATTTCTTAAAATTTGAACTAATAAGTAAGAATTTATACTAAAAAACTATGAAATTCATTTTCAAAAGTGTGAATATCGGTGTTTCTAAAGTGCAAAATTAGATTTCAAAAGTGTGAATATCAATTTTTTAAACTATGAATTTATATTATGAAAGTGTGAATTTCAAATAATTTTAATTCTAAAGTGTGAGTTTTGATCCCCAAAGTGAAAATTTTGATTCTAAAAGTGTCAATTTTGAAATCTAAAAGTGTCAATTTTGATTATAAAATTGTGAATTTTGATTCCAAATGTGTCCATATTGAATTGCCACAATGTGTTTTTGGATTTTAAGACTTTGAATTTATTTTCTAATGTGTATATATCTAAATCCAAGATTAATGTACAACATTTTATTTTTGTATGTGTATGTGTATCACTATGACATACATTTCTAAATATATCAAGATTGAAGAGATGCAACAAAATAATTAAACAAGTAATGAAAATCATTGCATTGTAGAGTTTTATGTTTTCATAAATGTAAGGCATCATACAATAAGGATCCATATAAACAAAATGATGACTATGAATCAAACATTTTTACCAACTTCTTCACCTTAACTACAATCACTATAACTTGTTTATTGTGGAAAATTTATTCACAAATGCACATACCATTCGATAAACATGGTATATCCACACAGGTCAAACACCTTAAGGAAACTAATCACACAAACATATCAAATATCAATACACCAATGTATTATGTTGTTAAAACCCTCAAACAATGAAATATTCCACAACCCCAGCCAAATCGACCACTTGAAGAACTATATTAATGCAAAAGGAAAATTGTTTATATATCAGTTTCTTACAATCAATCATCAACAAATGACCCTCCATTCTCTTTAAATAGAGATCATGGACCAATTGGGTACTAAGCCATAAATCAATATAGTTTTTAATATCGAGGAGAAGATGAACTATAGGATTAATTATTTCTAGAACATAATCGTGGCCATCTGATTATGTAATTACAATGGATACTAAAGAAGTCATCTCACATGCGTTGAAGGAAAACTAGAATCCCCTTATCCACCTCTCTTGAAATCAAGAGAAGATTATTTCATAAAGGTAAAGGCTTGGAGAAAGAGTGAATGATATACTTTTTGAAGTGGAAATCTAGAGTCACTTTGAGGCACTCCTACCAATGGTCTCATATTCCTTATTACAAGAATGGCCATTTCATAAAATTTGAACTAATAAGTAAGAACTTACACTAAAAAACTATGAAATTCATTTTCAAAAGTGTGAATATCAGTGTTTCTAAAGTGCAAAATTAGATTTCAAAAGTGTGAATATCAATTTTTTAAACTATGAATTTATATTATGAAAGTGTGAGTTTCAAATAATTTTAATTCTAAAGTGTGAGTTTTGATCCCCAAAGTGCAAATTTTGATTCTAAAAGTGTCAATTTTGAAATCTAAAAATGTCAATTTTGATTCTAAAATTGTGAATTTTGATTCCAAATGTGTCCATATTGAATTGCCACAATGTGCTTTTGGATTTTAAGGCTTTGAATTTATTTTCTAATGTGTATATATCTAAATCCAAGATTAATGTACAACATTTTATTTATGTATGTGTATGTGTATCACTATGACATACATTGCTAAATATATCAAGATTGAAGAGATGCAACAAAATAATTAAACAAGTAATGGCAATCATTGCATTATAGAGTTTTATGTTTTCATAAATGTAAGGCATCATACACTAAGGGTCCATATAAACAAAATGATGACTATGAATCAAACATTTTTACCAACTTCTTCACCTTAACTACAATCACTATAACTTGTTTATTGTGGAAAATTTATTCACAAATGCACATACCATTCAATAAACATGGTATATCAACATAGGTCAAACACCTTAAGGAAACTAATCACACAAACATATCAAATATCAATACACCAATGTATTATGTTGTTAAAACCCTCAAACAATAAAATATTCCGCAACCCCAGCCAAATCGACCACTTGAAGAACTATATTAATGCAAAAGGAAAAGTATTTATATATCAGTTTATTATAATAGATCATCAACAAATTACCCTCCATTCTCTTTAAATAGATATCATGGACCAATTGGGTATTAAGCTAGAAATCAATATAGTTTTTAGTATCGAGGAGAAGATGAACTATAGGATTAATTATTTCTAGAACATAATCATGGCCATCTGATTATATAATTACAATGGGTACTCAAGAAGTCATCTCGCATGCCTTGAAAGAAAACTAGAATCTGTTGGATTACTGAGAAGGGGGGTGAACCAGTAATAGAGAAATTTAATCCTTTTTCACCAAAAATGCAAGTGTTATATCAATGTAGCATTATCATCCAATAGTTACAGAGGAAATAAACAATGAACAAATGAGCAATCACACACAAACAAAGTACACAAGTGTTTTTATGTGGAAACTCAAAGAGGGAGAAAACCACATAATGTTTTTTCTTATATGTCTTGAAGAATTACATTCATTGGAAGCACCAAATTCCTTTGTTTTTTATGCAGGAGCATCTCCCGAGACAAGCGAGCCAGCGCAGAAGACAAAGGATAGTTGGGCACACACCAGCCCAAAATTTTGAAATTTCCCTTGAAGTTGATGCGCCAAACATAAATGAAATCATTTAATGAAGGCGCCTTGGTAAAATGTAATCAGACCTTGAGCACCCCACTCTCTTCTGAGATAGACAAAGGCATTTATAGTAGTAAATGTAGGTAGGTAGAATTGAATATCAGATTAAACAGTTCTAGAAGAAAGAGGGAGAACGGATATAGACACCCTCATTGTGTATTGTAACATAGTTCAGGAAGAATTAGAAGAATCGAGAGCATAGGAGAGAAGCAGAGAACTGTAGAAGAACACCCATGTATAGATCTTGATTTAATAGAAGAAGTTGATTCAGGTTCATGGATGTTGTGTTATTCTCTGTGTATGCGGGTTGAATGCTATGCTCGTGAGTATTTACTTCATGTTATGCATTTGTTGTTATGTTGTGTATATGATTTCATGTGTTGAGATTGAAATCTGAGAGGAAGGAATGAGTTTCAATTGTTTCTCTATCTGAGCAAGGATTCCTGCAAGGAGTGCAGTTGAAGTCGTCCGCAAGGAGTGCGTTGACAGAAGGATCAGATAGGTTAACTCTTATTCTTATTCACCCAGAAGTGAAGTTGGGTTATAGGAGCCGTGCAAGGAGTGTGTAGGCCAAGCGAAGACTCAGAATTGTGAATCTGAGTGAAGCATTGAAGACCTACTGCTGCAGGTGTGCACAGGGTCGAAATAACTAAACACTTAGAGGTGTTTGAGAACTGTCGCAAGGAGTGCATGCAAAGGACCTCTTTGAGGTTGAAAGTGTGAGAAAGCTCAGGAGGGATAAGGATTTTAGATCCGTCGAGAAGAAGCACAGAGAGTCTGTGCATAGAGTGATTAAATAGGCGCTGCAAAGTTACATGCAGGAGGACCAACATTCATACAGAAACACGGGATTCACTCATAGAAGACATCCAAGAGGGAAGTGGACAATTGGGATCTTGTAGAGGAGATTGACAAAGTCCCGTCAACCGTCGGATCTATCATAGAAGCGAGGATTTTACAGTCGCGTTGAGAGTTTAAGATCCAGGAGCCATCATTCGTTGGATCATGGATCAGTTACTCGTCAGCCGTTGGATCTGACAGAAGTTGCCCAAGGGTTACCATCGGGATTCGAAGGATCGGAAATCCCGTGGTCGAATGTCTTTTGACATTTGAAACCCCTAAGCCCTGGGAAGATCAGATTCGTCCGTCAGTGGACACGTGGCAGAGATCGAGGCATCTGGAGGTCTAGAATCAGAATTCCGTGAACAGAGGATCGGGGAAGTTCATAGTGAAAAACCTGGCATAATCTGAATCGTCCGATTCAGGAGGACAGGTGTCAGGAATCTGGAGGGAATCAGGAAATCGGAGAATCGGAGTTCCTAAGGACAGGGGATTTGAGACATTACAAGTCCCGAAACCCCGGAGGAATCGGAACTGTTCGTCAGAGGGGACGCATGGAGGCAATCAGTGCCATCGGGAAAATTCTCGATAAGGAGTCATCCATCGGGGTTTGAGTCATCGGGATATCGGGGATCTCGGTGACAAGGTGTTTATGCATTTTGGTTTTGTGAACCACGAAATCTCGACGAGGAGGGAGGTGTAACCATGCGGCCAGCTGTCAGCACGACAAAAGGGAGGAAGGCGCTGTAGTGGAAGCCAGTTGTCAGCCTGACGGAGAATTGGTGTTCGAGGAATCGGGAAACCCACGGTTAAGTGTTTTGCAGCATTTGAACTCCCATAACCCCAATGGGGATAAGACCATGGTCACGGGCTAACAGTCATATGAGCCAAGGCCTATATCTAGGAGGGCTATCATGAAAAAGGCACGTCGGGATTCGGGGAATCGCAAGTCCTGGGGACAGTTGCATTTTGACATCGGAAAGTCTGAAACTCCAATGAGGGATATGACTATGGTTATATAGAGGAGGTCATGTAGACAAAGAGCTTAGCCTAGAAGGCTAACGTACATTTGAGCGTATCGAGATTTTTGAAGTCAGAAACCCCGACGAAAGGGGTATAAGGTTGTGGTCTCATAGAATTTGGTCACGTGGACCAAAGGCGTAGCCTGGTGGGGGATAAAGCAGCAAAGGAGTGCATCAGGTATCAGGGATCGGTGATCCAAGTTGTTTGAACATCACGGGTGCAAAAATCCCGATAGAAGGAACCCTGATAACAAGGAAAAGCCAGCGTTGACTTAGAAGAAAGGGAGACCCAGTGGTGAGTTGTTGTGGGTGGAAAATTTCCCGATAGGGAAATAGGGAACCTTTGAGTTCTTCGGGCCGCTGAGGGAGGAAAAGGTCCTGTGAACGGACATACCTGAGGGTGCATCTGCGTCAAGTAGTATCAGAGCTTAGACAAGTTCTTTGCTTTCTGTAGAAGAGAAGAAGGAATTTCACCATGCCACCAAGGAGAAGGGGTAGACAATCACCTGATACAGAGGAGGAAAGGCAAATGTCCAGAGAAAGAGGTAGGCAAGTACAGAATCCTGACGTGGAGAGAGAAGTGCAAAATCTTCGTGCCAGAATGGAGGACATGGAGATAAGAGAAAGGCACAAAGCTGATGTAGGAGATATCAGTGAATCCGAGGATGAAGATGATGTTGGACATAGAGAAGAATAAATCCCAGCGGAAGATGCAGCGAGTGAACGCTTACTCAAAGCTATTGCAAGAATGAGTACAAAGGTGAAAATGGACGTTCCAGTTTACGAGGGAAATCTCGATGTAGAAGAGCTGCTGGATTCGATTAGAGCTCTAGATACTTGCTTCGACTATGAAGATATCGAAGAGGATAAGAAGGTCAGGCATGTCGTTACGAGATTAAAAGGACATGCAACCTTGTGGTGGGACGAACTACAAGCTGACAGGCGTTGCCAAGGAAAGCAGAAAATTAAGAGCTGGGACCGGATGATTGCAAAGATGAAGGCAAAATTCATTCCCAGAGACTATCAAATTTCTCTTTTCAGAAGGATGCAGAACCTGAGACAGAAGATGATGACAGTAAAGGAGTATACTGAGGAATTTTACAGGTTGAATATCAGGGCAGGTCATCACGAAAGCAATGACGAAAAAGTGGCCAGGTATATGAATGGCCTGAGATATGAGATTCAGGATGAAATGAGTATGGAAACCATCTGAACGGTGGAGGATGCTTATCAAATGGCTTTGAAAACTAAGGAGAAGCTGAGCCGAAAGTAGAGTCAAAGAGGCTGAGGCAGGAGTCAACCCAGAGGCAAAGAAGTTGCCCAGGAAAGAACCCAGAAGCCCAAGGATGACTGGAAGAAGCCTCAGACTAGAACCGAGAAAGGTGGAAGTTCACAGTGAGGGCGATATGTTGAACAGAGAGAACAACATACTGAGCAGAGAGGAGGATATACTGATAATGATAGATTTCCTCGTACTAGAGGTAGAGGAAGAGGAAGAGGTGGAGTAATTACATGCTTCACATGCGGAAAGAATGGGCACAGTTCATTCGAGTGTCCAGAGAAAAAGAAAGAAAAGTGGATGAATTACCTCATTCATTGCCACTGATGAGAAGTGTGAGTCATCATATTGATCTCATACCAAGAGCCAGTTTTCCAAACAAAGCAACGTACATATTGATGCTGCAAGAGAATGAAGAAGTCAAAAGACAAGTCCATGAGTTGTTGGACAAAGGGTTAATCAGGGAAAGCTTGAGTCTGTGTGTTGTTCCGGCAATACTCAGTCTGAAGAAAGACAGAGGCTGGAGGATGTGCACTGATTCAAGGGCGATTAACAAGATAACTATTAGGTATAGATTCCCATTACCAAGAATGGATGATTTGATGGATTGCTTAAGTGGAGCAAATTTTTTTTCAAAAGTTGATTTGAAGAGTGGATATCACCAGATTCGTATGAGAGAAGGTGATGAATGGAAAACAACATTCAAGACAAACGAAGGTTTGTATGAATGGCTTGTTATGCCGTTTGGCTTGACGAATGCACCAAGTACCTTTATGAGGTTGATGAATGAAGTCGTGAAGGAGTTCATCGGGAAATTTGTCATCGTGTATCTGGATGACATATTGGTTTTCAGCAAGACGAAGGCTGAACATCTGAAGCATTTGGCCATTGTGATGAAGAGACTACAGCAAGAGAAGTTGCTAATAAACATGAAGAAGTCCTCATTCATGAAGACAGAACTCATTTATTTGGGGTTTGTTATATCTTCAAATGAGTTGAGGATGGATCCAGATAAGGTGGAGGTGATCAAGAATTGGCCATCACCGAGGAACGTATTTTAGGTGAGGAGTTTTCATGGATTGGCTAGTTTCTACCGAAAATTCATCAGGAATTTCAGTGGAATTAGCGCAGCAATGATGGATACAGTGAAGAAAAGACATAAATTTTTTCACTGGACGGAAGAGGCTGAGAAGAGTTTCAATTTGTTGAAAGGAAAGATTACGGAACAACCAATTCTGGTGTTGCCGGATTTCCAAAAGACATTTAAGGTAAAATGTGATGCAAGCGGGTTTGCCATAGGAGCGGTCTTGAATCAGGAGGACAGACCGATTGCATACTTTAGCGAGAAGCTGAATGAGGCAAAGGATAAATACTCCACGTATGATAAGGAATTTTATGCCATCATATAGGCATTGAAGAAATGGAGGCACTATTTGATTCCAAAGGAATTTGTTTTATATAGTGATAACCGTGCATTACAGTTTGTGACTCAACAGGAAAAGTTGAATCAGAGGCATGTTAAATGGGTTGAATACCTGCAAAATTTCACTTTTGTGATAAAATATATTTCTAGTATTGCTAACAAAGTTGTTGATGCTTTGAGCAGGAAATGTTTGTTGTTGCAGGAGTTCTGAGTCAAAACATTGGGTTTTGAAAACCTCAGGGACATGTACGCAGGCAATGCAGATTTTGCGGAAGCGTATGAAGTAGCTGAGAATCCAGTTCTCAAAGATAGAGGCCCTTGGACAGACTATATGATCCAAGATGGATTATTGTTCAGGGGAAATCAGTTGTGTATTCCAAATTGCTCCATGAGGGAGAATCTGTTAAAGGAGAATCACAATGGAGGATTGGCCAGACATTTTGGTCATGACAAGACATTTGAAAAACTGAGCTAGTCATACTTTTGGCCAGGGATGCGGTCAGAGGTCAAGTGGTTTGTAGATAGATGCAGGATTTGCTAGCATTCAAAAGGAAGGAAACAGAATGCAGGATTTTATCAGCCATTGCCCATACCAGAGAGGCCATGGGAGGTGATAAGCATGGATTTTGTATTGGGTTTGCCAAGGACACAAAGAGGTGTAGATTCAATCTTTGTGGTAGTGGACAGGTTTTCCAAGATGGCACATTTTATTCCATGCCAGAAGACCAGTGATGCGACTCACATCGCAAATCTGTTTTTCAAGGAGGTCATTCGACTTCATGGATTGCCGAAAAGAATAGTTTCGGACAGGGACACTAAATTCATAGGGCACTTTTGGAGGAAATTATGGAAGAAGCTAGGGACTAACTTGATGTTTAGTTCTTCTTATCATCCTCAGACGGATGGACAAATAGAAGTGGTGAACAGAAGTCTGAGAGATTTGTTGAGAAGCTTGGTGACAGAGCACCATAGCAGTTGGGACAGTATATTGTCGCAGGCAGAGTTTGCTTACAATGACTCTGTTAATAGGAGCACGGGGCAGAGTCCATTCCAGATTGTATATGGCACACAACCGAGTGGATTTTCTGAATTGAGAGATTCGGAATAGACTGCTACTAGGAGCACTAGTGCAGAAGAATTTGTTGAGGCAATGAAAGAACTTCACAGCCAGGTGAAGGAGCGGTTGCTCAAAACAAGCCAGGAATATAAGCACAGAGCCGATCAACATAGAAGACAACTTCAGTTCGATGTTGGTGATTTGGTTATGGCACATCTGAGGAAGGAAAGGTTCCCGAGAGGGACGTATAATAAGCTAAAAATGAAGAAAATCGGACCGTGCAAGGTCTTGAAGAAGATGGGAGAAAATGCTTACGAGATTGAATTACCGGATGGGATCGGAATATCTCTGATATTCAATGTCTCGGATTTATACCCATACAAGCGTGAGGAAGCAGGAACAAGTGATGAACAACCAGAGGTTCAGTGGCAGAAGCAGATTCCATTTGCAGAGAAGCCACAGATGGAGCAAATATTGAATAAACGAGTGGGTAAGAAAACCAGGAGGAAAGAATATTTTGAATATTTGGTCAAGTGGAAGGGTCATCCAGTTGAAGATGCCAGATGGGAGACTGAAGCAGAGATTCTGAAGCATGGACATATCGTGCAAGATCTCATGGGCAGGAGCCCATGCAATTTTTCAAGCGAAGGAGTATGATGCAAGAGCATCTCCCGAGACAAGCGATCCATCACAGAAGACAAAGGATAGTTGGGCACACGCCAGCCCAAAATTTTGAAATTTCCCTTGAAGTTGATGCGCCAAACATAAATGAAATTATTTAATGAAGGCGCCTTGGTAAAATGTAATCAGACCTTGAGCGCCCCGCTCTCGTCTGAGATAGATAGAGGCATTTATAGTAGTAAATGTAGGTAGGTAGAATTGAATATCAGATTAGACAGTTCTAGAAGAAAGAGGGAGAATGGATATAGACACCCTCATTGTGTATTGTAACATAGTTCAGGAAGAATTAGAAGAATCGAGAGCATAGGAGAGAAGCAGAGAACTGTAGAAGAACACCCATGTATAGATCTTGATTTAATAGAAGAAGTTGATTCAGGTTCATGGTTGTTGTGTTATTCTCTGTGTATGTGGGTTGAATGCTATGCCCGTGAGTATTTAATTCCTGTTATGCATCTGCTGTTATGTTGTGTTTATGATTTCATGTGTTGAGATTGAAATCTGAGAGGAAGGAATGAGTTTCAATTGTTTCTCTATCTGAGCAAGGATTCCTGCAAGGAGTGCAGTTGAAGTCGTCCACAAGGAGTGCGTTGATAGAAGGCTCAGATAGGTTAACTCTTGTTCTTATTCACCCAGAAGTGAAGTTGGGTTATAGGAGCCGTGCAAGGAGTTCGCAGGCCAAGTGAAGGCTCAGAATTGTGAATCTGAGTGAAGCATTGAAGACCTGCTGCTGCAGGTGTGCGCAGGGTCGAAAGAACTAAACACTTAGAGGTGTTTGAGAACTGTCGCAAGGAGTGCGTGCAAAGGACCTCTTTGAGGTTGAAAGTGTGAGAAATCTCAGGAGGGATAAGGCTTTCAAATCTGTCAAGAAGAAGCACAAAGAGTCTATGCATAGAGTGATTGAATAGGCGCTGCAAAGTTACGTGCAGGAGAACCAACGTTCATAGAGAAACACGGGATTCACTCGTAGAAGACATCCTAGAGGGAAGTGGACGGTTAGGATCTTGCAGAGGAGATTGAAAAAGTCCTGTCAACCGTCCAATATGTCATAGAAGCGAGGATTTTACTGTCGCGTTGAGAGTTTAAGCTCCAGGAGCCGTCAGCCGTTGGATCTGACAAAAGTTGCCCAAGGGTTACCATCAAGATTCGAAGGATCGGAAATCCCGTGGTCGAATGTCTTTCGACATTTGAAACCCCGAATCCCTGGGAAGATCAGAGCCATCCTTCAGTGGACACATGGCAGAGATCGAGGCGTCCAGAGGTCTAGAATCAGAAGTCCGTGAACATAGGATCAGGGAAGTTCATAGTGAAAAAACCGGCATAATATGAATCGTCTGATTTGAGAGGAATGGTGTCAGGAATCCGGAGGGAGTCGGGAAATCAGAGAATCGGAGTTCCTGAGGAAAAGGGAGTTGAGACATTACAAGTCCCGAAACCCTGGAGGAATCATAACCATTCGTCAGAGGGGACGCGTGGAGGCAATCAGTGCCATCGGGAAAATTCCCGACAAGGAGTCATCCATCGGGGTTTGAGTCATCGGTATATCGGGGATCCCGGTGACAAGGCGTTTATGCATTTTGGTTTCTTGAACCGCGAAATCCCGACGAGGAGGGAGGTGTAACCGTGCGGCCAGCTGTCAACATGACAGAAGGGAGGAAGGCGCCGTAGTGGAAGCCAGTTGTCAGCCTGACGGAGAATCGGTATTCGAGGAATTGGGAAACCCACGGTTAAGTGTTTTGCAGCATTTGAACTCTCGTAACCTCGACGGGGATAAGACCGTGGTCATGGGCTAACAGTCATATGAGCCAAGGCCTATAGCTAGGAGGGCTATCGTGAAAAAGGCGCGTCGGGATTCGGGGAATCGCAAGTCCTCGGGAGAGTTGCATTTTGACACCGGAAAGTCTGAAACTCCGATGAGGGATATGACTATGGTTATATAGAGGAGGTCATGTAGACAAAGAGCTTAGCCTAGAAGGCTAACATGCATTTGAGCGCATCGGGATTTTTGAAGTCAAAAACCCCAACGAAAGGGGTATAAGGCTGTGGTCTCATAGAAGTTGGTCATGTGGACCAAAGGCATAACCTGGTGGGGGCTAAAGCAGCAAAGGAGTGAATCGGGTATCGGGGATCGGTGATCCAAGTTGTTTGAACATCACGGGTGCCAAAATCCCGATAGAAGGAACCCCAATAACAAGGAAAAGCCAGCGTTGACTTAGAAGAAAGGGAGACCCAGTGGTGAGTTGTTGTGGGTGGAAAATCTCCCGATAGGGAAATAGGGAACCTTTGACTTCTTCAGGCCGCTGAGAGAGGAAAAGGTCCTGTGAGCGGACATACCTGAGGGTGCGTCTGCGTCAATTTTCTAGCTGCAACTAGAAAGAGGCTCCAACCCCCTAGTTTCTCAGGCTACAACCTGAGGGAAGCTCCAACTCCTCAATTCTCTGGCTATAAACCCCCTAAGTTCTCTAGCTACAACCAGAAGGTGGCTACAACCACCTGTCCTTGCCCCATCCAACCGACCTGAAATATAAATGCCAAATGTAGACAACCTGTCACTGTCACTGAATCAACCACTGCCACTGTCAACCTGTCACTGTCAACCTGTAACAACCTGTACAAATCAACCTACACCAAACAACCTGTACCCATAACTTGTACCAATAACCTGAACCAACATGTACCATGCTTCAACCATGCATCAACCTTGACTCATCAATATGTACCAACATCATCAACTATACACCTCATGTATGTGCCAAATCATCAACTATACACCTCATGTATGTGCCTACTCATCAACTACTTGTCTCAACCATGTACCCAATATGTATCTCAACCATATACCAAAGACATACACCAATATAACCATCAAAAGTTATCTAACAATTCATCACTCTATCCATAAACCAAATACCATAAACCCTTACATCAAACCATGTGCCAAAACCTCACTGTTATGTAGCCTCAAGCTAAACCAACAACTTCAACAACCAAAAGACCAATACCCATATGCCAAATACCAACAACAAAATACCAATTATATCCCTCAACAAATACGATATATGCAACAATATTGAATATCCAATACCATCTCAAGAGCTAAAACCTAGATCACAAAACATACCTCAAACAAGATGTGCCATATCTCTCATAAATAGACCCCGACCATGTTGCTGCCGCAATTTTTCTGCCGCACTTTTTCTGCCGCAATTTTTCTGCCGCACTTTTTCTGCCGCAATTTTTCTGCCCTGATTTTTCTATCGCACTTTTTCTGCCGCGATTTTTCTGCCGTGATTTTTCTACTGCGATTTTTCTGTCGCACTTTTTCTACCGCACTTTTCCTGCCTCACTTTTTCTGCTGCAATTTTTCTCTATCAATAATACATGCCCAAATAACCTTTCACAAAATAGATATTCAATGATATTCAAGTGTGATTAAAATGAGATAGTCTTTCCTCTTATTTATACTTTCATGTAGCTTCCTCAAGGGGCTACCTTTTAACCATCTTAACCCACTTTCCTTATTTTAGGGTTAACCAACTTCTAACCACTTGTCCACTTAGTAATTTCTCCATTAACTTTATTATTTAAATAATTTATTTTGTATCCACTTTGACTTATAGTACACTCATCAC
>ML781906.1:0-31925 GCA_009831015.1 Picea engelmannii | reverse complement strand
ATATATATATAGATATATATATATATATATATATATATATATGTATGTATGTATGTATATATATACAAACAAACCACGAAAAAATATGCCATGCATGGGAATAGAACCCTAACCTCTGGTATTATAACAAATGGTTCTAACCAATCCACCAAATGACTCCATATTTGGTGGGATTCCCGCAAAAAATAGAAATAGTTGCCACTAAATTCGTGAGGAAAGTTAGGATCGTGGCTTATTTAATGGGAATGGATCCAAAATTTTGTACACACATTTCTATGCATATTTAGTCTCGTAAAATGTGCCAAGAGTATGAAGGGTATGAGACTACATTGTAAAGCGTGTCGAGGGTCACCTTGACGGAATTTCGAGTATTTAATATCAAATTTGCACGATTTTTTTCTAGGAATTCAATAGTGCACTCGTTTTTTGCATTTGAGAAACAAAATTTTGTAGCATGTTTAAAATTGTGTTTTGTAAGCTCATTTTGTAATGTAATTTGGAATTTTAGGATGATGAAGAAGAGTTATGTTATTTAAAGGGACTTTGAAGATGCATTGATGTATGTCAATTATATATGTATTTGAGTTCTTTTATTTTCTGTTGTATTATCTCATTTATAGTTCAAGTTATTTTTCAATATTAATGGGCACGTAAGACATTCACATGACATTTTGCAAATAGTAAAGTGATCTTCATTTATATTCCCGAATCTGGTTGGATGTTTTAGTATATATTGGGTATGTGTTATATTCTTTGCATGACTTTTCTAAGTGTCTGATACGTTGCGCCAGGAGCACAAGGGGATGATAGCCCCCCTATGCAAAGGTTCGGGAGCAATGCTCCTAAGAAATTCTTTTTGACACCGGAAACTTGTCACATTTTTTCCTCGTTTTTCGTGTCACCTCAATTTTTCATGTCCATTGTTGGGCGTTTTTTGGGCACATGGTTTTTTCCGATGGTTTTCTATTTTCAGTTAAGGAATTAGGGTTTTTGACTAATCCATATCATTGGGTTAGGGTTTTGGATGTCTCTCACTCCTATATGTATATTGTATTGTAAATAATGTATCACTATGAATGAATATAGAATACATTGGTTTTCCCGATTTGGGTTTCTAGGGGAAAAGTATATGTGTGATGTGTGTATTTTCCATTGTATCTTTTTTTTCTTTTATTGAAAATCTATTTGTAGTAAAACATTGTACAAGGTTAAAATCTACAGTATCTGCATATGAACTAATTGGAATCTAAGGCTTCTTTTGGATGAATGAGTATCAGAGTTTGTTTGATATTTAAGGTTCAAGTTGGTATCATAACTTGTGTGGTATTTTCAGATCATGTGGTATCATAGAAGGTTTTTTTATCCACTTCTTTGAGAGATGTGGTATCAGATCTGGTTTTGACATTTATTTGCAAGTGAATGCTTACAATGGTCCATATTTAAGCTTGGTGAATGATCGTTGAAGAGTAAATTCCTGAGATTGGTTTGAGGCGTGCATTTTAGAGAAAGAAATGGCTTCAACAACAGACATGGATTCTTCGAATCCAAATCCTTTCGGTACTAAAGATGCATTATTTTCCGCATCCATGGAAATGAAGGCTATGGTGGAAGAAATGTACAAGGATCTAAAGAAGGCCAAAAGAACTGGTGGTAAAATCAAAGGAAGGACACATAAATTCAAGAAGCAGTCGAAGAAGCCACATAAATTCAAGAAGACAACTATAGTAAAGAAGAAAGAAGAATATAATCCTACATGTTCTCATTGCAAGAAGAAAGGACATGAGGAGGCAAAGTGTTGGAAGTTGCATCCAGAATTGAATTTAGAGTGGGCTCAACCTAGAAAAGGTAATAATAAGACCACAACCATAGTACATGATCTTGGATCAAATTCTAAGGATGAAGTCGATGTTGCAACTATGGGCATCAAAGGTAAATCTTTTGTTGCAAGTTTCAATTCACCTACTTCTTCATCAAATATTAAAGTATTCCATGATGGAAGGCAAAGAAACGATATGTTTCATTTACAAGTTATCTCAAAGGACACTAAGATTGATACACTTGTTGATAGTGTATCACAAGTGAATCTTATTTCATAACAAGTTGTTCAGAAGTTGGGATTGGAAACTAGGCCTCATCCGAGACCGTATCCTTTGGGTTGGATTTGTGATAATGCTCAAGTACAGGTAACTAAACAATGAAAGTTATGGTTCACGATCACATCCAATTTCATTGATGAGGTAAAGTTAGATGTGGTTCCACTTGATATTTACAGGATGGTTTTGGGAATCCCATACTTGTATGAAAGGATGATTCTTCCTGTGTGGATGCAAAGGGTAGTGAAACATCCATGGGACACAATGGTTGAAATCTCAACCCCACCTGAAAGGGGTTGTGTCCAGTTGAGCTATGTATGGATCTATTATAACTATGTTGAACATAGGGAAGACTCTCATCCCATGTGTGGGGATTCTTGTAATTGTACATGCACAAGATATGACTGATCATCATGTTGATGACCTTGGTTCGACCATCTATTTGGGGGTGGAAGGCCACGGATTTGATGATCTTGGTGTCTAGCCATGACCAGAGGATCTACCAGAATGTGTTGAGAAACCAGATATCCAAATCTCAGATGATGGTATGTGGTACCCCAAAATGTACCCACACTCATTAGAAGAAGAGATTTGTAGTGGCCTCTGCAATGATGCTCTTCTTCCAGGAAACCAAAATCGCCATCTTGGAAAATTGATCAACAAACAAGAAAACATAGTCATTTCCCTACTTGGTTGAAGGAAGGCCCGACATGTAGTCCATTGATATGGATTTCCAGGGCCTATAGGGAGTAGGAAGAGGGGTGTACATGCCTTGTTTCTTAATGGTCGGTTTGGAAATGGCGCAGGCCGTGCAGGACTTGATATACTTGATGACATTGTGTCAAATATTCGGCCAATAGAAATTTTGATGCATCACTACAACTGTCTTTTCTACATTGAAGTGTCCTTCCACCCACCTATAGTGAGCTTCCAAAATCATCTTTGCTTGCATGCTTGATGGGACGCAAAGATGTCCCATATGGTACAACAACGCATCCTAAAGATGGAAATCAGAGACAGTTGTGTTTGTTCCTAGCATATTGTAGGTAGTGGAAAAGACAGTGTCTTTCTCGTAGAGTTGGGGCCATCTGAAGGTCTCATGTTCGCAAGAGTGTAGAACTATGGTTAGTGCTACAAATGGAGGTCAATTAAGTGTTACAAGGAAAATCTCTCTATGGGATGGGGTAAACCACAACGGATGGAAATGACTGCAGAAATCAACTATAATCCTAGGTATGATATATAAACAAATATGCTAACAAGAGAAGATAAAGAGCCTACATCGTTCAAACGTTCGATGAAGTCCATTGTTGAGCACTTGACCCAAAGCAATACACCTACAACCTGTCCTCAACAACCAATAAATGCAATCATATGGTGATAATATATAAATTTATCACATTCAACAGCATAATCCATCAATATTCATAACAAATATGCCCATGGAATAATAATTAAAATATTTTCAAGACATTAATTGGACGAGAAAAGATTATTTCTATTAAAATGTAATCGACAGAAATGAATGAATTACAAACTTTTGTGTCATAATGGTTTGGAATTGAGAAACTAAATCCCTTCTAGTTGGGCCTCCACCACTTCAATCCTCCACCAAAGGAAATCTCATATAAGAGAGACAATAAGGTTCTCAATCAAGTATGGAAGAGCTTGGGGGCTGAACAATGTGTTCAGACTTAAAAGGACAAACGGATGTAGACTCAATATGAAGTGAATAATTTCTCCAAAGTTCAATTCTTCTCCTCTTTTCCATAGCTCGTATATGGCCCGTTTATAGCCTTCAAATGGAACTGAAGGGTCGATTCAGAATATTTCCAGTATATGGAAGGTCAAGGATCATGGATCCCATGACGTGACATGGAAACCCAACACTATTTTTTAATTTTGGGCACACAACCCGATGTACGTGGGTTGTAATGGTGCAACCTGCGTATATGCATGTTGTATAATAGTTAGGGAACATGTATGTGGAAAATAATTACTTTTATCTTTGGGATTTGCAAAAGGGGACTTCAAGTGTGCATAAGGAAATGGAAAATGGCCTTCTAAGAAACTTTGCATAGGGTGAGGAAAATCTTGCTATAACAGATGCCCCCTAATGTGTGAGGTCATAGGAGTATCTACGATGGCTAAAATAAATTATATTACCCATAAGTGGAGTAATGGAGACTCAGCTAGAAGAACTAGTTTCTCATGAGAATATTACAATCTGTATTGACTTTGTGCACATGGATGCTAATTTGAATTACACTGCAGATTCATGTGAAAATATATCAAATAGTTGTTCATGGCCATGAATAAGAAATATAAAGGTGGCTATATGCCAAAGGTTGTCATAGTCATGAACAAGGCCCAGTAAAACTAGTCTCAAAATAAATCTAAAGATATCTGTATACAATGGAGTACAATATGATTCCCCATGATCATTAAAGTCACATAGGTACTAGTCCAATGAAATATAGAAACGGCTCAGGAAATCTGCGACTATGAATTGATGTCTTAAAGTCTTCTACAAAATCCACCAAAGGTGCAATTTTACATCGTGTGAATGAAGGATTTGAGGTCAAACACAATGAGACTCTGTTTGATTATCATTCATTAAGGTATATCGTTAACAAACGTGAGGCAACCTACCGATAATGAAAGTAGGTATCAAGGCACCAAGTACATTCTTACAAGTGTGAATAAAGGTGTCAAGGTCAAACACTTGAAGAATCCATCGATTAGGAGACATTGATGTATTCCCAATTGTCGATGGTGGGAGAACCTGCCACTAATGACTGCAAGCCTCTAGGTACTCATATGACTCTAGGTCTCGTTTCCAGAATAGGCGGGTTGAATTCGATGGAAGGAGACCCGCTAAAAGGAGAGAATTGAGGTATCTCTCATCTTTCAACATGAGATACAAAGCAGAAGCTTGATGATTTGGAGGAAATCGGATGAAGAACATGTTCATGAACCAATGACCCTGTGTATATTTCACGTGTGCTAGATGCAAGTGGTACATGAAAAAGACCCTATGAATAGTATCCAATAAGGAAAACTACTGACAAATTTGAGGAAACCACCAATAGGGATAATGGCATCCAAGACACTACACGAATCCCGATGTGTAAATAGATTTATTTCTGTTGAACACAAGGGAAACCCCCCAGTAAACGACCAATGATGAAATGTCGACTGTTGGGTTCAAGGTTACCTACCAATGATGAAAGTAGGACCAGGGTGCACGATAGGACTATAGATTCATGTAATTCTGAGACATACTAAGGGTATGGCTGACATGCAAAGTCAATATTTATGAGGAATGGCCGACATAGGTTGATAGACATCCTTTGAACAAGAGCATGAGACATATGGAAGACTTTGGTAGCATAGACTCAATGATGAAATTTTGTGATGCAGGAGGCACCAATCAAACTCTCCATAGGGACTGGAAGAGTAACCAATCAAAGGAGTAAACTCTAAGTAACGAGCTCAGCTTCCTAAGGGCATGCTAAACCCAAAATTTTAATGACATATGGACTCAAAAGTTTGTGCTATGTTCAAAGGTGACACGACTGCTACCAATATAAGATAATATTCTTTTCCCACCCATCTTTTATTTTTTTTCATAGTCAAATGAATGTTATGATACAGAGGAGGAAACGAGTGTTGCAAGTAAGCAACTAGTTCAAGCAGTGGAACATACCTATTCTCAATGAAAGGAGGTGCATGCGGGAGATGGACACTTGGGGGAATGTTTCCTCTTGGGTATAGGGTGTCAAGCTACAAAGGATATAAACAAGACTTTGCTTGGATGATGATGCAAACTACTGAGGTGATAGGATTATAATGCGAAAGCGAGAATGGACAATAGGCTCAATACTGCAAGCAAGAGAATGATATGCAATTATAACTTAGCACCAAAAAATGTCCCTTTTCGTGAATTTAGTCTACTTGGATTGAAAAGGGGTAAAATTACACAAATAGACGTCCTTTCAAATCCAATTTACGAGTGTGAAAGAGACAAGTTCACTCGACAAACTTTTCACTTTTTGGGAGAGTCGGAAAAGAGCTTAAACTAGACTCATTGGGAGTCCCGCTAGGTATTGGTCAACCTTCTTATGAGTACAAAATGAGGTTCAACTATAAAGTCATGTATTAACTATAAGGAAATCTCGGTCCTATGGACAAAAATCTCTGCATGGGCACTGAATGGTGCAGAGGATCTAACTAGGGTACCCATGTTTGGTAAGTCTCTACCATTTAATAATGACACTTCTAGTTGTAGAAATAAGGTTTTCTGTCACTACTAAATGGGTTCATACCTAAGGCATATGATTTGCAGTCATAGGATGATGCAAATGTGTATAATGGATTGATGACATATCCTATATGTTGGTTGACGAAAATACATGTCCACAGTTACGAACGAGCGACATGGTGCTAAAAACCGAAAGAATCCCTCAAGAAAACCACCAAAATCAACTCCATCCACTGTTGTATTAGTCCATTAGGAAAAAATATTAGAAAAAACTATGCAAAGTGGGTAAATTTTTTCTATAAATAGTAATAAAAAAATTACTATACCATTTGTATTTTTTACCCAAATAATACATTTTGGACCAAATTGCCCCCGAATTTCAACTGTTGATTGCGAGAGCCACGAGCAACGGAATAAACTATCGTTTGGACCAGGTTATTCATCTTGATCCTTTATTTATTTCTAGGGGATTAAAATTTGAAATTATGTCTCTTTTTTTAGCATTTTAGAGCTCAACTTAGAAACTAAGGTATACGCAGGTTATAGATCATCAGGTCGTGTATACGCATACCTATACATGACTATTTGAAAAAAAATCAATGTATAAGCAACCCTATACATGACTATGTAAATTGTAGCTCGCATACATGTCCGTGGATAAGGTTTTTAAAATGTTGCTAACTCAAAAAATGGTTTGAATCTTGCAGGATGGTGCTAGAGTGGAGAGAAAGAGAGCATGAAGAGGTGGATACTATAGTGGAGAGAGATCCAGGGGCCTAGATGGCCTTAAAATGATGTGGGCTATACAATTTTTGGGCTCTCAAAGGTATGAGGGATCAAGTGCGACTGCTCCAGCCGCCAGTGAACTACTAGGATCTGGGTACTGAGATCTTCAACCTTGATGGAAAACCATTAAGGATTGAAGTTGAGGACATATACTTCTTGACAGGATTGTCCCATCAGGGTGAGGTGGTCAACCTCCAAGATTCGGGAGCTGGGAGTGGCATGAACATAGAGGATTACATAGCCACTCATTGTATTACAGGGACCTAGAAGGTAGGGATCCAAATCCTGATCAAAGTGATCAACAATCTGAGTCTCAATATTGTTGTCATATTGTTGACACAGATCACAGGTTGGCCTCTTTTCACCAGGCATTGAGGCCACTTATGTTCTATTAATTGTAGTGCTTATGACCCAAAGTTTACGACCGGTGCACTTCACTATTGGCCAACATGAAGAGCCAATTGACAGACTGCAAACTGGGTAAAAAGAGGAACTTTGGGTTCACGTCTATCCTCTGTAGTTTTTTCTTCGAGCGAGTTCCAGGCTTGGGCCCTAGAGTTGATATTGTTCCGCATGGACCTTATGATCTAGCCATGGCATAGTGGACCGAGGTGATGAGGTGACAGGGAGGTGGTAGGGTGCCAACACCCTACAACAATGAGTTTTTGTTCTAGTGGAGTCAGCAGGTAATGGCTCTAGAGGACTACACTTAAGCAAGAATTAACTTTAGAGGAGATCCAGACATGTCGTTACCACCGGGTTCTGCCTACGGAGACATAGGTATGCCAAAGTTTTTTGAATATTTCATTTTTTTGTAATTTTGTATAATAAAACAAAAATATTTTTGGATGATGTTAAATACTAACTAAATATGTATGTGACACAAACGTGAGTCCATGACGGCCAGACGAACTTCCATGACACCGACAGAGGCACCAAGAGGATGATCCAACAGTAGGGGATGTTGATAGAGTGCTTCATAATGTGCAGGGAAACCTGCCTCATTTGACGTAGAGGATTCACATGGTTAAGGTAGAGGATCCTTCGAAGGCAATGCAACAATAGGTGGTAGGTGTGCCTCGTGCTTGGGTACGACTCTTTCGGCGTTTCACAAACATGATAGTATGCTATCATGAAACACATTCGATGCCACAGGCGTAGATGTTGTGACTATTGTATGATCGGATGCATATGTATTTTGAGGGTGTTAGCCCCAATTTTGTACTATAACATCATATTTTTTGGAGAGATGAAATATAAAAAAACATTGATCTTTGACTTTACTTATATTACAATGTGTACATTGATGAAAGTGTTTTATTTTCTTTAGTTATGTGACAAATGCCAATCTAAAAACAATTTAGCATATGCATCAGATATATAATTAGAACTTCTAGGTATGTGATGATAAGTAATAAAATCAAAATGTCATTCCAAAATTCATACCCGTAAGAATTGTCGGAGTACAATAGGGTCACACACACGGTAATTGTCGTTCAACTGACATACTACTAACTGGGATTCCAAGCAAACTTATAAAGAGTGAATACCATGTGAATTGGCATCACGCAAAAGTTCTATAACGATGCTATATTTGGCCACATTATTCATGGATGGCCCTAGGAAAGTTCCACCTGAAGACACCAGTAGACCCTCGGGTGAGTAAACAAACCAAGCAGTGGAAGCCAAGTTCCCTATATGACGACTGGCCCCATCTTTGAATCCTAAGTAGACTGAAGACTCCGTTGTCTTACAACCAAGGGAAAACTTGATAAGCAAGTTGAATATAAAAAAGAGGGAAAATATATATACAGTAAATTACATTAGTATACAAAGAGTTACGCCCAATATTGGGGATCAAGCGTAATATATTTTGAAATAGAGCCCATTCATGGGCTCAGCCATCATGCTCCCTTCATAATATTCTAATTCATAGAATCCTTTTTCTAAGACACATTGCACGATACAGGGACCGTGCCATATGGGTTTGAACTTTCCTGACCCTAGTGGTTCTTTGGCTTGGTTATATAGAAGGACCGAGGCACCCTCAGCGTACTACCGAGGATAGACAAACTTATCATATCGTACCTTGACATGTATTTTATTTTCTTCGATAGTTGTGGAGGTGTCTTAATGTTGCTCATCTAGACTCTCTAGGTGTACAAGGCATTGTTCGAGATTGAAAGTGTCAGGTAGGAGCGCAACTACCAATATAAGAGAAGGGATTTCACATTCAATAGGTAGGATCAACTCCACATAGTGCACTAACTGGAAAGGAGAAAAACTAGTGGAATTCTTAACCGAGGTTCGATATGCCCAAAGTGTAGGATAAAGCATGATATGTCAGTCAGATTTTCTCTGGCTGACAATTTTTTACAAGATGGTGTTGAGAGACTTGTTTATGGCCTCTACTTGTCCATTTTGTCCATTTCCCTAGGGGTAGTAAGGGGAAGAATGACCATGTCTAAACCCCATTTTTTATGCTAATTCTTTCACCATTTCATTTTGAAAGTAACTGCCATGATCAGTGACAATCTCACTCGGGATTCTAAACTTGGCTATAATCTGATTAAACACGAAGAAAAAAATAGTATTACCATTGGATTTAATTGTAGGCATGGCCTCAAACCACTTAGTAAAGTAATCTACGACCACAATAATGTGTTGATTCCTCCAAGCCGAAGTTGGGTTGCAATCCACAAAATCCACCCCCCACTTAGTGAAGGGACCAATGGTAATTACTGGATCAAGAAGGGATAGATGCGAGCAAATTTTTTGAGTAAACACCTAGCATGGGTGACACTTCTTAACTGCTTCAACGCAATCTTTAAAAATAGATGGCCAAAAATAATCGGCTCACAAAATTTTCTGGGTTGTCGCAAGCCCGGATAGGTGACCACCACAAGTCCCACTGTGGAAGTTGTTCAGAACAGACTCAGCTTCTTCATGAGTCAAGAAATGACGCAAGATATTGTATACTCCTTGGAGATACAAAATATCATCGATGATAAGGTAGTTCTTGGCTTGGTATCGTATACGTCGTCAGTCATCTCTAGAGAGATGTTGAGGTAACTTCAAAGATTGAAGACAGACAACAATATCTCCATACTAGGGTTATGACGACGAGACAAGTAAAATGTGTTATCCGAAAATGAATCAACATGAACAACATCCTCATATAACCGAGGGAATTTGGATATTAACTCTGCAAAAACTAGTGATTTCTTAGATTTCGCAGAAGCGAAGTCAAGATCAAATTCTTGTAAAATGACAATCCATTTATTGTATTTTCCTCCTATGATATGCCTAGTAAGGACGTATTGAAATGGATTGACATCGAAAACCAAAGGTGATCTAGATGGATCTAGGGAACATCATGGAAGTTTCAGTAGTGTCTCAGAACACTCATAATGGCTCTAGCAGATAGGGAAAGGGAAAAAATTCAAAGTTCCCAAAACCTAGTGAAAATGGCATGGTTGTGAAGAGCGCGTCGTAATATTTCTAACGGTGCAAACAAATCGTCAAACAGAGTTACTAATTGAATTATGTCCATGGTCAAAGTTTGGTCAACCTAGCTCAGTCAACAGGGGATGAGTCAACATTTGTACTGCTAACGTCATCATCCATACGAATGGCATCAACATCCGTACAAAACAAGTGGAAGGAGAAGGAAGGTGATACATGTCATGCTAACATCAGCATGACATCAACATGATGACATGGTAGCACCAAAGGCTGCCACATGTCACCCAGTTTTGGAGTTTACGGGCCGATCCGTGGACCAATTAGATCGTGCCACATGGCAGTTCATACAGTGGTGTGGTAGGTTGACGTGACAGTCCATATAGTGACATGGTAAGTTGATGTGGTAGTATGACGTGGTCGTTCGTATAGTGACATGGTCGAATGACATGGTTTTTGAGGTGGCAGTCTATACAGATGATGTGGCATTTGTACAGACATGTGGCTTCCTCCAGAAGCACTACGTGGTGGTGTAGGACTAGGTTAGGTGCAATGATGTCATGCCTGTTTGGCAGGCGACTGGACAACAATGGGCCAATAGCTAGTCACCACGTGGCCCAATTAGAGCGTGCCATGTGGCACCCCTGAAATTCCCAATGAGAGCCAGTGATTGAAAAATTCAAAATTAAAAGTTGGTCACCAGTTCACCAAATCTGGCAGGCTCCGCCATATCTGGTCGACAGCCAACCTCTTCGCTAAAATTAATGGTGGTTCAAACCAGTCCGCCAAACTTGGCGACAAGTCCACCATATCTGGCAGCAGTCTAATAAATTTGGCAGAGTTTTTAAATGGGGGGACAGTTGCAACAATGCACCCAAAGGGAAAACTGAGGGTTTTACCCTGGGACCTCACGCAACAACTTACGCCTTAACATAGCCTCTGATAACCTCTAGGACAACGACATTTGTTGCTTAATCTGCCCAAGTTGTTATTTAAAAACACATTTTTCCAATGCATGAGGAGAAGGAGCACGCCAGTCCGCCCAGGTCTGTACCGGGCACATTTTCCAATGTAGAGTACAAAGTATTAAATGTAGGGGTTGCATGCAAATCGAGACAGAGGTCTAGAGGAGGCTTGAAGGTGCCTGTGTCCGATGGAGACGATTTGACAATTGTTTTTAGGTAATTCGGCGATGCGAATCCAATGGTGAGGTCTATTTTTGCAGAAGAGCTTCAGATTATAAAGCTAAGTTATGGAGAAGCCAATGTAAGCATGCTTTTCATCATGTTGTTTCGTCATTAATTATTGCAGCATAGCATGCTTATTATAGGTATGAAAGAGCATGGAGGGGTTGTAGCAAGGAAACAAGATCAAATTATTCCTTCTATCTCTTATTTTCTTCTCTTCTTCCACATAAAACCAATTAGTTACATGTGATAGAGAAATTGTGGCACTTGCATGATAAGTGGCCAACGAAGTAGTTCTAAATATCGTAGTTTTGGGAACTTTGGATGGAATGCATAGATGATTGGATATGAGCAGCAGATCTAAGGCACTCTATGGCTCCATGATGATGGGGGTCATATTTTATTCTTCCTCTTTTTATGTATTGAGTATGTGGGGATGATGTCCATGTCAGCATCATGGATGCCTCATGAGCATGAGAACTTGTGAAGCTTGTAAACATTCCTGATCACATTCCGATCTCTTGTTTTCGTCACCGAAAAAGGACTTTGGTCTTACAACTTGTAAAGGAGAGACATCATTACAACTAGGAGAATAAATCAGTTAGTATTTGGAGCATGACCTGGAGATGTATCCCACATTGGGTGAACTCTGTTATCAAGGGAAGTGTCATATCCATTATGTCTATTATGTTCTTATGTTTCTTTTCCATGAATTTCCACATATAGAATATTAAATGCATGCATAACATATCAGACATAAGGAAACTAAAGAGGTTTTTATTCACATTGGATTCAAGCATATAAGACTTCAATTATACATTTAATTGAAAATCGCTCAAGTAAAACGATCTATAGATCACCCTTTGAAGGAGTGACACAATCAATCAATTATTGGAAAGTAATCACCCCCAGGCTTAGATCATATGGTATCAGATCAGGATTGATACTAATTGCAAGTGTTGAAGATGAGGATGGAAAGATATCCAAAACAATTGTGGTTTGATGAGCTTCAAGAGCTCAACCAAATGCTTCAAGCAGAGAATGTTGGATTGAAGACATTGTTGGATGTTGCAGAAGAAGAGAACCAAAGGTTGCAAGAACATTTGCAAGCCATGAATATCCAGACAGGGGAAGGCTCTACGAATGGGATGGTGATAAAAATATCTTGTGACCATGGCAACTTCATCGGTTATGAGTGTGAGCATGACAGTGCAAATGCATCCACACTTTGTCAAGAAAAGGAATGTGACCTACAAGGATCCAAAAACCAAGGTGGATTCCTAGAAGCATCTTCCACTGATCCTTCTCACCAGGAACACTGGACACATTTCAAGAAGCAGCCAAAGAATCCTAGTTCGAGATGGAGGTAAATAAACCTTGTGTAGTTCCTTTCTTGATTAATTCTAATGACTCTTTTGAAATCCTTGAATAGCATGCTTCTTTCATCGGCTTAAAGTTGATGAGAAAAACGGAATACGAAGGGGGAGGCCTTGGAACGAATGGCCAATGTATTTTGGATCCCATAGAGGAAGTGGTTTGGCCTCGATATGTCGGGATAGGATATGTCCCAAAGGATCTTGGAGAAAGCTCCAAAACCATTTGGGCAGAAGACCCCAGGACAATCACTGAGACTATAAAAGTCAACAATTCATTAGGAGATGAAATTGATTCAGTGCACACTGAGAGCACAACTTCTCATGATCGATGATTCGAGAAATCTCCAAGGAGAGATTAGCATCACAATTGCAAAGTTGAGACCAACTCTTCTTGCCAGTCTGACTTAAGAGGAAACTCACCGAGGTTTAAGAAATCTAGAAACTCTAAAATTCCATTTGATTATAAGTATGTTAATCATATAAAATAGAGCTTGTGGAATCTAATACCATGCATCTTTTGTGGATTGAATAAACACACAGTATCCCAGTGTTGGAAGAGAAAATACTTGTGCAGGAAGGTTATGGAAACTAGGAGAAGGACAAGGATGGAAGATTGCTTTCCACACATGGAAAAGAGCAAGGGAAATGCACCTCTGAAGGATAAAGGCTACTACAGCCATTGTAGTAGAGATGGTCATCATGAGGCCACTTGTTGGGCCTTACATCCAGATCTACACCCAAAGAGGAACAATAAGACCAGGCAGACACCTTCGAGGGAGACAACAAGTCAGACAGTGTTGCAGGGAAATATGCCACCAGGAGAAGACCAACTACCAGGGGAAGGACAACTTGGTAAAGAGGACATGTTCAACATAATGGCTAAACGAATGGGGAAAATACTTGAGTTAGTCGAGAGTGGCCATCTTTGTAAATCACATATTACGATTCAGACCCCATAGAAGGGTATTATGCAAAAGTGATAATTGTTAATATCACTCCTTTTATTGCACATGTTGATATTGTTAGGACTTGTGAGGTAGTTTGGGTATGGGTTTCTTATTGTAAGTCCAATGGACATGAAACTTATAATGTAAAGAATTTTTGGGACCAAAAGTCCTTTCAGTTGGGAGGTATGATCCGGATGGATCTAGGGAACATCACAAAAGTTTCATAAGTGTCTCAAAATCCTCAGAATGGCTCCAGTAGACAGAGAAAGGGAAAATTTTCAAATTTTGCAAAACCTAGTGAAAATGGCATGATCGTGAAGAGCGCATCGCAAGCTTTCTAATGACGCAAATGGCTCATCAATAGGAGTTACGGATTGAAATATATTCAGGGTCAAATTTTGGTCAACCTAGCCTAGTCAATAGGGGATGAGTCAACATCCATACTTCTGACGTCATCATCCATACGGATGACATCCTCATCCATACAACACACATGGTAGGAGAATGAAGGTGACACATGTCATGTTGACATCAACATGATGATGTGGTAGCACCAGAGCCTGCCCTATGTCACCCAATTTTGGTGTTTTCGGGTCGATCTGTGGACCAATCGGATCATGCCATGTGGCATTCCATATAGTGGTGTGGCAAGTTGACGTTGTTGTCCATACAATGACATGGCAGGATGACATGGCATTCGAGGTGGCAGGCCATACAGATGATGTGGCATTCGTACAGACACATGGCTTCCTCCAAAAGCACCATGTGGTGGTTTACGACTGGGATAGGTGCAATGACATCATGCCTACATGGCAGGTGACTGAACAAAAATGGTCCAATAGCTGGGCACCATGTGGCCCAATCAGAGGGCACCATGTTGCACCCCTGAAATGCCTGATGAGGGCCAGTGATTGAAAAATTCAAAATTAAAAGTTGGTCGTTAGCCCGCCAAATATGGAAGGCTCTGCCATATCTGGCTGGAAACCAACCTCTCCGCTAAAATTGATGGTGGTTCCAACCAGTCCGCCAAAATTGGCGGCAATTCCACCATATATGCCAGCATTTCAATAAATCTGGCAAAGTTTTTAAACGAGGAGACAATTGTAACAATGTGCCAAAAGGGAGGCATTCGGTTTTGACCCTGGGACCTCCCCTAACAACTTACTCCTTAACATAGCCTTCGGTAACCACTAGGCCAACGACCTTTGTTTCTTAATCCACCCATTTTTTTATTTAAAAACACATTTTTCCAATGCACGGGGAGAAGGAGCACACCAGTCTACCCAGGTCTGTATCGGGCATGTTTTCCAATGTAGAGTATGGAGTATTAAATGCAAGGGTTGCATGCAAATCAAGACAAAGGTCTAGAGGAGGCCTGAAGGTGCATGTGTCCGATGGAGATGATTTGATAGTTATTTTTAGGTAATTCAACAATGCGAATCCAATGGCGAGGTCTATTTTTGCAGCATAGCTTTAGATCAGAAAGATAAGTTCTGGAGAAGCCAATGTAAGTATGATTTTCATTATTTTGTTTCATCATTAATTATTGAAGCATAACATTCTTGTTACAGGTTTGAAAGAGCATGGAGGGGATGCAACAAGGCAACAAGATCAACTTATTCCTTCTATCTCTTCTTTTATTCTCTTCTTCCATATAAAACCAGTCAGTTGCATGTGACAGAGAAATTGTGGCACTTGCATGATAAGTGGACAACATGATAAATCTCATAGTTTCGAGATCTTTGGATGGGCTTCATATAGGCTTGGATTTGAGCAACAGATCTAAGGCACTCTATGGCTCCATGATGATGGGGGTCATATTTTATTCTTCCTCTTTTTATGTATTGATGATGTGGGGATGATGTACATGTTATCATTATCGATTCCTCATGAGAATGAGAACTTGTGAAGCTTGTAAACATTCCTAATCACATTTTGATCTCTTGTTGTCGTCATTGAAAAGGGACTTTGGCCTTACAACTTGTAATGGAGAGACATCATTACAGCGAGGAGAATAATGTGGTCAGGATTTGGAGCATGACCTGGAGACATATCCCACATCGGATGAACTATGTTATCAAGGGACATGTCATATATGTTATGTGTGTTATGTTCTTATGTTGCTTTTCCATGAGTTTTCACACATAGAATATTAAATGCAAGCATGGAATATCACACATAAGGAAACTAAAGAGGTTTTTATTCACTTTGGATTCAAGCCTATAAGACTTCAACTATACCTTTAATTTCAAATTTCTCAAGTAAAATGATCTATAGATGACCCTTTGAAGGAGTGGCAAAATCTGTCAATTATTGGAAACTAATAACCCTCGGGCTCAGAGCAACAATAGTTTTGCAAAGAAATATATAATGTCATAATCATTGAACTGCATGAACGAAAGCCAAGTCTAGCTTTTGAACATGAGAATATTTGAGTTCAGGGCCGACTAAGTTTCTACTAAGATAGTAAATGACGTGCTCACAGAGCTCTCCATCCTCCTGAACAAACACCATACCAATCATCTCTTTGGATGCGGCGACATAAAACAAGTAATCTCTACCATAGTCCAGAGACTTCAACAGAGGCGTCAATACCAAGGTTTTCTTCAAAGGATCAAAGGATTCATGGGCTCACTCATCCCAGATGAAAGGAGTGACCTTCTTAAAGAGACGCATGAAACCCTTAGTAATATTGGCATAGTTCACTATAAACCGTCGTAAAAAGTTATCTTTCCTCTGTAAACCTTGAAGTTGACGAATAGTGCAAAGGGGAGGCAATCAAAGTATTGCCTCAACCTTTAATGGATCTACCATGATCCCATTCTCAGAGACTAAAAATCCTAGAAGTTGACCTAACCTAACACAAACGATTCATTTATGAGGGTTCAAACGAACGTGATAATGGTGACATATTTCAAAAACTAGCCGAAGGTGTTTAGGGTGATCCACTCTCTTGCGGGAGTGAGCAGTGAGATCGTCGATATAGGCTTCGACTATATGCCTTTGATTGTGAAATGAGAAGGTCATACCTTGTTGGAAGGTTTCTCCAGCATTCTTAAGGCCGAAAGGAATCTTCTGGTATGTGAATTTACCCCAAGGACAAATAAATGTCATCTTATGTTGGTCCTCGGGCTTAATCTGAATTTGGTTATACCCTAAAAATCCGTCCATAAGACAAAAATATTTGCTTCCCATGCATTCATCAAGAATATGATCAATGAAGGGTGTCAGGAAGTTTTCTTTGGGACATGCCTTATTAAGGACATGAAAATCCATGCATACACAGATGGTTCCTTTCTTTTTATTCAAAACAATGGGATTGGATACCCATTCAATCAAGGGAATCATGTAGATAAAACCAACGTTACGCAGTTTTTCTACCTCTTCCTTAATAGCAAGGGCCTTCCTAGGATTGATAGCTCTAATTCATTGTCAAACATGCTTAGCATCCAAGTTGGTTTTAATCTCATGTTCAACAATTCAAGGGTTGATTCCTGGCATCTCTTCATATGACCAAGCAAATGCATTGAAAAATTATTTGAAGAGCTCGGTGTAGATCATATTTTCTTCTGGAGAACAATCTGCACCGATGTATACATTTTAAACCTTTCCAGGAATACAAGAGACATCGATTGTGATTGTGGGAGAGATACTCGCCATGTTTCCCTCGGCATAAATTTCATGTGTATCAAGTGGAACTACGGTGTGACCAACTATCTTGCTCAAGGTAGATCTAAAATCATCTTGTTTGATTATAGCAAGTTCTAGGATAAAATAAGAGCGATGGTCCATATCATCCCATGGCCTATCGAAACCATTCATGGCCTCTATGATAGCTTCATCCAAATGTAAAGTATCATCGAGGCAGTCACATTAAAATTATGATTAAGTGGCCCACACAGGCTCGAGAATAGGATCCTCCTCATCCGTCTGTGAGGTAATAGGATCTAGATTGACAGAAGAGTCAAGAATAGCCTGATACCCTATCTTTGTTTTCGATACTGGCATGGCCATTCCACTATGTGATTTACCTTCACAAGATGCAATCGAGGAAGGTAGGGTCCAAGTATCGTTAAAATATGAAGTGTGGAAAGGAACGGACCTCATTGATGAGGAAGACCTACTGTACATGGCATATAGATGATGAACCAGTGCCATGAAGTCAAAGTTACCCATATGGGATGAATAAATTCTGACACCGATATTCTCAGTTGTCGGCTAAGAATTGTCAATCATAGGGATTGTCGGTCCAACCGATGCATTGGGGATAGCATACACAAAAGAAAACTGGTTGATTGTCACGATCCTACCATCGTGAGGAAAGAAAAGAGTACGGAAGATGGACGATATGATTGTAGTCATAACATAAGTCCAATTGCATCCTAGTAACAATTTATATTTGAGGGGCACATCAAACACCTCAACATCCACCTCAGTCGTCTTCTCGCCTAAATGGACTGGGAAGGTAGGAAGAATACCATGAGGGTGGAAGGAATGATCGTCAAAAGTAGTCAACATGGTTGGAGATTGAGAGAGTGTCGAAGAGTCGAGGGGTTTCCAATAGACCAGGGACATCACGCATGTTGCAGTGCCTTCATCAACAACAATATGTTTGATGGTATACTTTGAGTAACCCATGTGGATTTGGAATGCCACATGGTAAGGCAAGAAAGGCTTCACATCCATGACATAAAACTTGATAAATTTAGAGCCACACAGATCTAGAGCTCCTAATGCAAATAATAAGGCATTCCTCTATGAAGGACACATCTGGAGTACCTTCAAAGCCGACATCACACAAGGGTTTGACCCATATCCTCAACAATAGAGTAACTTTGGGTGGCTCTAGAATTAGGATTGTGGGTAGAGCGCTTGAGTTCTCCTTTCAGAATATGAGACGGGGGGTATATTTTTTCTATCTGTAAAGGAGTCTCCGGAGGAGGCAGAGACTCTAGACCAGGTACACTCTGTGAAGAACTGTAATCGCGAGACCGAGTGGCTACATTAACCTAAAATTTAACCATATTTATGCATAGAAGGTCACCATCTTGTGTCGGTGGGTTTTGACTCCCACTCATTGCATTTCCAACATTCAAGGATCTCAAGGCCATGCGATGATTATGTGGAAAAGGATTAGTTAGCACATCGAGCAGTAGAGATAAAATCCTCGCATATTCCACAATTTTGGGGCATAAGTGGGTAAGGTGTTCATATGTACAAATCTTGCAAGGAAACTTCACCTTCCACCTTTCTTTCTTACCCTCACCAACATTATTATTCGACTTCTCATTATTATCGTTGTCCTTGGGTTTATTATTATTCTTCCCACCCTTATGATTGTTAGAACTTCCTTTCTTTTTATTCCCTCCTGGTTTCTAGTTTCCATTCGGGTTGGTCGACAACTACATAGAATCTACATCTGTCAACTGAGTGGGAGTGGAGGACACAGACAAAGCTAACCCTCCTACATATTGGTTTAGAGACAATTCTTTCAACTAGCTTGTCACCAAGTCTGCATATTTCACAATTGCAGAGCCTACAATGCCATCGACATGAGGCCCGGGATTTTGTCGAGGGTAATAGTTTTACCTCAATGCATCTGGAAGAATATTGTATAACATCCCAAACTGAGCATATATAATATCTAACTGTTGGGCTTTAAAAATCGCTTCTTCCTTAGATGTAACCCCAAATGTAGTAACATCCTTCGAAATATAAGGCTGTAGAGACTTAAGGAACCACTCTAGCAGGAATTTTGGGGGTATGTAGCCCTTGATCAACCTCTTCCATCTACGCCACTCTTAGATTTGATACAAGAAATGGGTGGCTTTGTCTTGATGGAAGGTTGACATAATTTCTATGTCAGCATCATAATGAACCGACAATTTGAAGTAGTTGAGGAAGACTAAAACCATATGATTAAAAGTTATGTATGTATGCCCTAGTAGCTCTATATACAATTTCACAACGAACCCCGTGAGGGTGCGTTGAAACAATCTTAAATGAATAGAATCATCATTAAGGGAGTTCAAAGAACACCAAAGGTGAAAAGTAGTGACGTGATCACCAGGATCCTCACCAATATTGCCTTTGAATTTTGGAATATCTAAAGGAATCTTGGTGGGGACAAGGGTCCATGTTGGATCATGATGCACAAGGTCATTCATTAATGTAGACAATTCTGGCAGATTAAGCATGTCTAGAAAAGGGATATGGGGTTGCAGCATCTGACCCCTGGCTCCCTGGAAATATTATTGTTTTGGAATCACAACCCATCCAGGGTTCTGGTATGCACCATGGCCTTGTCTGGGATTGTAAGACCCCCCTCTAAATTGATTGATGAGGGATTGGTTGGGCACCATTCTAGTAGGAATTTTATGATGAGGGTTGTAAAAATTTCCCCCAGTCAGAGTGGCTCCAGGTTGGTGGTTTCCCAAGGTATGAAAATAACCTCCTCTAGGTATGAATCCGGAGGATAAAGGTGGATTCGTCATTCCAAACGTGTTGGTCAGAATCAGAACAAAGGGGGTAGGTGTAAAGAATGGACCATAAGCATCATCTTTTCCCCAAGTTGACCACTCCATCCAGAGGCATTAAGACCAGGATTAGACCCAAGGTGAAAAGGAGGAAGGCCTCTAACTGTATGAGTCGTTTGTGGGATATGAGCACCACCAAATGAAAATGGATTATGTGGAGGAGCCATGCCCCCAAGTCCAATACTAGTATTCAAAGTAGATGCTGGGATGGAGGATGAAAATTGTGATGTGAAATTAGACATACCATAAGAAAAAGGGCTAGAGGTCATAGGGATGGACTGAATATTGTATCTCGATGAGTGATAAAGGGACCCAAAAGGGTTCATGGCTATAGGTTGATCATTCACTATAGGACGAACATGAGTGATGATAGGAACCTCTGACATTACAACCATTGTGGTTGAAGGTGTTGAAGGAGTACCGTTAACTATAGTGGGTATGGGAGTCGAAGGGCTCCCAACATATTTCTGACTCAATTCAGTACTCATCCTTGTATGATCACAACTCTGGTAAGTGGAGGTTTGTGTACCAATTTTGATAACTTTACGCCTTTTAGAAGGAAAATACTCAAGATGCAGTGGTAATTGTAACAAGTGGCATGACTTGCAGGGAAGCTAGTCTGTCTCCACGATGACCCAAGACTTGAGATATAGAAACAAATCCTAAGGCCAACTAGTAATCAAAGAGCAAATCCAAAATAAAAAAATTCCAATATGCACGCAAATAGGATAAAGTGGTTTAAAGGGGCCTCCCTCCCTAAAGTAGGTATGCCTCGCCCAAGAGGGTTCTGAGACTCCCTGCAAAATATCGGAGGTATCAAAATCAATTATGAGGGCCCTTGTGGGATTAACAACCAGTCGATCAGATTCCCCTGGAGAGGTAATCCTCCATAAATGTTGTGTGTTGTCTGATCCTTATCTAACCCAGGGTACCTACAAAATAACCCCTGCAAGTAACCTGTGTGGTACCTGTTAGAAATAATAGGTGTTCTCTTTTAACCATAGACAATATAGCAATATTGTCACCCAACCATAGGCCAAAGCCACCTCCGAGCACCTTAACTTTGACAGAGAATAATTATGGAAGAAAACCCTAAGCATAATAGCCAATCAATGTAGCATACATCTATCTAGAGCTAGCACACAAGGCACAAAGTCCAAACCATAACTGTAAAGACCATATTTGTGTTAACATTTAAATTTCTACCAAATTTTTGTAATTTCTATCAGCTTTTTAAGAAGTATAATTTTCATAATTTTCAAAACTATCTCAATACTTACGTAAATAAAATTTGGCAATAAGTACTAAATTTAAGTAAACAATCCATAAATTTGAGTTTAAATACCTCACTCTGATGCTATCCGCAGCATCTTTCTCCCTTCGCTTGAACCTGATGCTGCTCCTGATGCTGCTCCTTAGGACACCCCAAAACCAGCCACCCTACCGACTAGTACACCTAGCCCTAGGACATCAATGGATGTCCTAGCCCTCCGAGCCCAAAACCTCCTCAGCCCCCCCGGTGCACTGTAAATCCCACTGTAAACCAACTCTCCCAAAACTCCAAGTTCTCCCCTCTCGTCGAATGCCTGAATGAATATCCCTCCATAACCCTTCTCCACCTCCCTTATTCCTCCTTCACCGCCCCCGCACATTTACTCCCACCTAACTCTTTATTACCCTTATCCCCTTCATAAAGGCATTATCCCAATATTAATTGCCTTATCCCTTATTAATTGCCTTATCCCTTATTTATTTGCCTTATCCCTTATTTAAATGTTTCCCTTTTACGTATTGGTTACGTTATCCCCCTATGGGATACGTAACCCCCATTTAACATTATATTTTATTTTTAACCATTAAATTAATACTTAATCAATTAATGACTCACTTAATAATTAATCATTCATTAACCCTCATGTACACTATTTAATAATATCCAATTATAAATATTATTTTATGATATAAATACAATTTAGATAATCTTTAGGATTATTATTAAATTAACCATCTTAATAATTAAGGGTCATTACAATAACCAATAGAAATTCCAAGCCTAAACCGAGAATACAGGTTGTAGTAGCTGCAGTTGCAGCTACTCTCCAGACTTGTGCACCTACTCAATTTCTGCAGTGCACACTCTTACATTTCTGCAGTTGCGAGTTTTGTCTGTCAAATGAGCTCCATCTTCCTATATTTATATTGCTCCTCCTTAATTTTCTGGGTCGACTTCTCATTCTAGAGGATAAAAAATCAATATTAAATATTTTCGTTAGGTGACTTGTCTTCTAGGGTTATGTCCAATGCTTTAGGGTTTCTTCTTTCTTCCTGGAATACTCTATTCTTGTCAAGGTTACACGTGAAGGTTAATACCTCCTGCAACTACCATAATATCAACACTCCCTCCTAGACAGGGAGGTATTGAAAGAAATGGTATTAATCACAAACATACCATTCAATTAGTAGCATCATCATAGCCATACAAGCTATCTCATGATTAGATCACAAGCACCATCATCATTATCAGTATCATATGATAGAATCAATTACATCATCTATTGAAGCCATACTTCATATGATAAATCATGCATGATGCTGAATAAGTCACTCACTCCACAGAGTGATACACGAACCATTCTTCTAATCTAGACATATGTTCTAGAATAATAACTATTCCAACAGATGTTGGACGCCACACCATGGGCTACAAGGACTATTCTTCTAATCCAGACATACGTCCTAGAAGAATAAATATCCTGAACCATTTTCCTTCTGGAGATTCTTCATTAGCACACTAACTACCCATCTAGTTGATAATCATTTTCAATACTACTGATAGTCTACATAGCAATTAGAACAATGTCATTCAATAGAACACAACTTTGTCTATCCATAGTATTACACAACTATTATCCAGTGGTACACAACCACACCAAGTATCACATGACTACTTAATCAGTGACACATAGTCATAACCAGTGGAACACATACACCACAGTAGCATACATATATTTTACAGAGACATACAATCTCCATAGAAATTATATCATTTGATATCAACCTGCATAAAAACAATATCATGATATAAACTGAGTCATCTGGGCCATTCTTCCACTCACATCTATGAGATATGGAAGAATATCTTCTCTCAGAATGTAAAACATCAGCCATGGCATATCTAGACTATTCTTCTCAAGCATAGAAGAATAATTGTCCCTAATTCCTGAGCCTGGACCATTCACCTAACTGGGTCATTCCTCCGGCACTAGTCGTAGTGAAACCTGAAGAGAATGAGTCTGCCCTAGTGAATTACTGCCCCTAATTTATGAACCTAGACCATTCACCTAACTAGGCCATTCCTCTGGCACTAATCATAGTGCAACATGGATGGAATGAGTCTGCCCTAGGGAATGGTTTTCCTGTACCAACATCCAAAATGGACCATTCTTCGAAACTTCTCACAACTATGAACTTCGAAATAATGAATGCTCGACGAGGAATACCATTCTACTTGATGAATACTCAGAGTGACTGCCAAGAATAATGATTTCCCTAGACCATTCCCCCACACTAGACACAAGGGGAATCACTGTCTATGGTACATAACCAATCTATCGAACCATTTTCATTACGAAAATGACTTTCCAATCTGGACCATTTTCCAAAGTGGAAAATGCCTGTCCATCAAAAATTTCAAACCACTTTCCAAAATGGAAAGGAACTGCTCATCCTAGACCATTTTTTGAACTGAAAAATGACTGCCCATAAATCAATAACACATTGGTGCTCCCTCCCAACCTGGGAGTAATCTCTTCCTTTTTCAATAAGGAAGTCGTCGCCACAGCCCAAACTTGTTTCTTAATTACACAATTTTTTCGTCTTGGACAGAGGCTTTACCAAAATATCTGCTATTTTCTCATCTATGGAGATATATTGGATAACCACTTCTCTTTTTTGGACCTCATCACGTAGAATGTAATGCTTGATATCAATGTACTTCGGTCTATCATGGAGCACTGGTTTTCTCTGAAGGCTTCATATAGCTCTGATCATTACAATATATCATGGTTGAATTCAACACTTTTGTTTTCTGCTAACTCATTACATCGTGGAAAGGCTCAAACTGAAACATATCCAAGTAGCACTTCTTTTGTCATCATGAGAATTTTCCATGTATTAGCAATCGATCATCCCAGACTTCTGAGTAATTATTTTGATATACTGTCTCTATCATAAAATGTTTTCACCACACTTTTTATGTATATGAGATACTCTACATCAAGTTGTTTGAATCCATACAAGGTATTCTTATATCTGCATACATGGGTCTCTTTCTGGTATAAGTTTCTTTCTCACTTTCTTTATTGGGAAGAACAGTCTTTTAAATGTAAATTCCAATCCATGGATACTACAAGAGGTATATTTGGAACAAGTTGTTGTCATAGTATTCTTCCTCCTTCTAGGAGCATCTCTGAATATTGCAATGCTTACATTCATAAGTATTTTTCACATTTTTGTTTATCATAAATTCCATTTCTTTTGCTCGATTTCTTCTTAGTGAGTTCAAACCAAGCTAGTAGTCTTGTGATTTTTGGTATAATAACTAGTTGTTATGGATTTTCTTTCTTTCTTGGAATCTTCATGGTCTTCCTCATGTCTCTGTTTATCTCTTGGGCCCATGGGTCTTCCATAGATTTCATGCCCTGAAGATTGCAACTTCTTCCTTTCATCATAGGATCATGGATGTACATGGACAACCATGATACTTTAAGGCTTCTTTTCAAAGAAGACTTTCTCTAGAGTCAAAATGAACATGTGTTTCTTTTCATGGCTGCTATTTTCAATGGGAACATGGATAGATACTTCATAATCCTCAATGGATCTTATTATTTAGGATTATATCCCTCCTAATCCTTGATTCATGCATGAATGCATGCTCTTCTTATGGAATTATGTAAACATGTCCCTCCATCTAAGATAGTCCAGGCTTACATCTACATTCTTATTGCCTTCTACAAGGTGTCACAAGTATTTTTCTAATTTCCTCTTGGTTTGTTGACTTCTTTCTATTTTGAATTCTTCTATGTCTCTTTAGGTTTGATTCTGATTTTGGCTTATCTGGAAATTGTTACTTATATAATATCTTCCACGAGAGTTCTTACCAAATATTGTCATCATACTTCATATTTTCATGTGTATTTCTTGACTTGTAGTCATCGTAATAGCAATCCTTATCCTTTTATTCTTCCATAGGTATTGTTTCCCTTGAACATATTTTCTTCTAAGAAACAAATATACATGATATGTACAAGAACTGCGTAAACATGGTATATACAAGATATTTGAAGAATATTGTTACATTGACTTTAGAAGAAGAAGTTTGTTTTATCCTGCTTGACTTTCTTTGAGGGTTCCCTTTCTTCAACAACTATTGCTTCATCTGTTTCCTTTCTTTTCTTTAACTCAGGACAACGGTTCCTGTAGTGACCATATTTTCGATATTTGAAGAATTATATCTTTGACATATCCTTTTATTGATTTGGTTTCTTCCTTGAGCCAACCTTCTTCTTATTCCTGAAATTCTTGAACTTTGTTGTGAAATCTTGATCATCGTATTTCTTTTGGGATTTCTCTTTTCCATTAATCCTTGATTCTTATTGTGCACAACAATGCCAAAGTTCTTCAAATGTGGGATACTCATTTCTTGTGTTCATGCTTGTGGTAAATGCATCCCATGTCTTGGGAATACCATTGAATACTATACTTACCAGTTCCTTCTCTGAAATGATTTCTTCAATAGCTTGTAGCTGATCTCTTAACTGAGATATTCTCACAAGGTATAATGTTATGCTATCATCATCATTCATTTTCATGTCACATAGCTCATTCTTCAGACTCATTACTTGTCCAATGTTTATGGCTGAGAAGAGGTTAGTTAGGGCATCATACATCTTCTTAGATGAGTCAAGATGAGATATGTAGGGTATCAAGTGGTATTTTATAGAGTCCACTATGATACTCATGAAATTGATGTCATTGTCTTTGAACTTCTCCATAATTGCAACGTTCTGAGGTTCCTTCTCTTTTCCTTATTCAAAATATGGTTCCACGATATTTTCTTTCACGATATCCAACACTTTATTCTTGGCAAGGATGAGGTCAATCCTTGTCTTCCATGCTCTGAAGTTAGAAGCCCTTTCTAACTTGTTTTCTGGCTTCATAGAGTAAGTCATGACTGCTTTGACTTGGTCAACCTTTGAATTTGACCAAAAAATCAAACTTGACGTCTTAGCTTGCTGAGAGTACCAGGAGGTGCACTAGGCTATCCAAAAATTAGGTCAATATCTTCACTTAAGGTTCTTAAACAAGAGGGTTAGGGTTTCATTGCTGCAACAAAAACTTTGACTGCAATTGCAACTATAACTGAGAAAATCCTCCCAATATATCTTCCAGCGGTTAGAATTTATGAAGATAGTGTGGGCCCATAACCTATTAGAAATAATAGGTGTGCTTGTTTAACCATAGAAAATATAGAAATATTTTCACCAAACCATAGGTTGAAGCCACCCCCGAGCACCTTAAACTTGACAGAGAATAATTTTGGAAGAAAACCCTAGGCTTAATAGCCAATCAATGTAGCATACCTCTCTCTAGAGATAGCAAACAAGGAAGAAATTCCAAACCATAACCAATAGAAACTCCAAGCCTAAACTGAGAATACAATTTGCAGTAGCTGCAACTACAGCTACTCTCTAGACTTGCACACTTACTCAATTTCTACAATGTGCACTCTTACATTTATGCAGCTTCGAGTTGTGTGTGTCAAATGATATCTGGAATCCTATATTTATACTGGTCCTCCTTATATTTATGGGCCAACTTCTCATTTTGGAGGCTAAAAACTCAATATTAAATATTTCCTTTAGCCAACTTGTGTTCTAGTGCTATGTCTAATGCTTTAGGGTTTCTTCTTGCTTCCTAGAATATTCTATTCTTGACAGGGTTACATGTGGAGGTTAATACCTCCCGTAGATACCATAATATCAACAATACCTATGTCAAGCAACTAAGCAACCATGATATAACTGATGCGCAGGTGAATATTCGTAAGTTAGGTCTACCATATGGGTATGGTAACAAAGCCCAAAACCTCGAAAGCACTACCTCTCACAGAGGTAAAGGTAAGATCAATATCCCCATATACAAATATATCCCCAGAAATATATCTGACGCTAAGAAGGTATTGGGGGGATATCCCCTCAACCAACCTAATGCAACCTTATGCTTAACTCTGGTGTAAGCGGAGCTTCCTAACGTCACCAATTATACAATGGATTTCACCACTCCCTTAGTCAAACACATATGTTGATTTAATAGCCTTGGAGAATTTTACTCACAAAATCGTATTCCAAGGCTTTAAATCCTAAGCTGGTTTGTGCACCCTAGAAAATAAAATCGTGTCTAATCAATTTTAAATTATCAGCGTTGCTTTTAGTGTCCTTTCTTACTAAAAAAGGTGCGGTGGTGAAACTGATGATGTTATGAATTAGCAAGTAAAGTAAATGAATATGAATAAAATGCAAAGTCCTAACTTCAATTCCCAATGAATGATAGGCTTTTCAATATGCAATTTTCAATTTAATTCTGCAATTCAAACTAAAATGCAATCTTTCTGCACATGTTCTACGATCAATGATAAGGAATGAAAAGATAAAATGCAAACAATGCAAAACATTTAATATTTTTGTATTTTCAATATAAAGGAATGAAAATGAAAGGACTGAACATCAACTTGATATAAAGATTCTACTGAATGCAATCATATGCAAACCAAGTAGGATATCAAGAAGCAAACACCCAACCCAAGACGCAAGGAGAATCAATGAAAAGGATGATGAGAAAGGCACCATCCAAAAATTCATCCAAAGAAAGGTTTCCTATCACTCTGTAGGTACTTAACAATCATAACAAAGACCTAGGAAGACTCAACAACCATCAAAATTTGCCCATCAAACATCAAACTCAACAACCAAGCATACAAGAAATATGTACGTGGTTGTTCAGGAGAAAACCACATATATACGCCTCTTGCAGAAGGACAACACATGTATGTACGCAATTGTCAGGTAAAAACCCGTGTATATGTGTTAAAACACTGCTAGGTTAAGGATAAGGCTAAGAAACTCAGACTAAAAATGAACAAAGGCTGTCAAGCAATCAGACAACAAGAAACTCAATATAAATGAGAGAAATCAAAGGAGAAAAACACTCCAAACCTCGAAAACAAGATTATATCCCCAGTATGGTCGCCAATTATGTTAGGAGGAAAATCTCTCTATGGCATGGAGTAAACCACAATAGACGGAAATGACTGCATAAATCAACTCTAATCCCAGGTATGCTATATACAAAAATATTCTAACAAGACAAGATAAAGATTCTACCTTGTCCAGACATTCGATGAAGGCCACCATTGAGCACTTGACCTAAAGAAATACACCTGCAACTTGTTCTCAACAACCAAGAAACAAAAGCATATGGTGATAA
This sequence comes from Picea engelmannii, assembly GCA_009831015.1. Lineage (NCBI taxonomy): Eukaryota > Viridiplantae > Streptophyta > Pinopsida > Pinales > Pinaceae > Picea > Picea engelmannii. The sequence goes on along the minus strand of ML781906.1, from coordinate 2,730 downwards.
TATATAAATTTATCACATTAAATAGGATGATCCACCAATATTCATAAAAAATATGGCCATGGAATAATAATTTAGATATTTGCAAGACATTAATTGGACGAGAAAAGAGTATTTCTATTAAAATGTAATTGACAAAAGTGAATAAATTACAAACTTTTGTGTCAGCATGGTTCATAACCGAGAAACTAAGTCCCTTCCAGCTAGACCTCCACCACTTCAATCCTCCACCAAAGGCAAGATAATATAAGAGACACAATAAGGTTCTCAATCAAGTAGGGAAGATCTTGGGGGATGAACAATGTGTTCAGACTTAAAAGGAAAAAGGGATGTAGACTCAATATGAAGTGCATAATTTCTCTAGAGTAACTTTGCTCTCAAAGTTGAATTATTATCCTCTTTTCCATAGCTCGGATATGGACCATTTATAACCTTCAAATGGAACTAAAGGGTCGATTCGAAACGTTTCCATTATATGGAAGGTCAAGGATCATGGATCACATGATGTGACATGGAAACCCGACACTATTTTTTAATTTTGGGCACACAATCCAATGTACATGGGTGTAATGGTGCAACCTGCATATATGCATGTTGTATAATAGTTAGGGTGCATATATGTGGAAAATTATTGTTTTTAGCTCTGGGATTTTCAAAAGGGGACTTCAAGTCTGCATAGGGAAATGGAAAAACGCCTTCTAAGCAACTTTGCATAAGGTGAGGAAAATATTTCTATAACGCTGAGGCAGTCAACGACACGCTTGGTGATCATTATCTTATACTTGATGTTGATATGAAACTATTGTAAGTATGTGGACCACTTCTAATGGTGTTCATTCTACAATTTTCATTATGTTTTCATGAACTGGAGAGGTTTATGATTAGTGTGGATGATTGTCTCCTTCCCGAGAATGTAATTCCTTCACTAGCAGCAAGCTTGTACAATGGAGTACATTTCTTTGTCATAAGTGGGTTACTTATATGTGGTATCTAATACCATCTCACTATGATAGGCCACATGATTTCCATGATGAGTGAGAACTGCACCCACAACATAGTCTAAAGCATTTGTCTCAATCTCAAAAGGTTGTTGTAGGCCAGGTAATGAGAGCACCTTGGTTGAGCACAAGAACTACTTCAAATCATTGAATGATTTTTGTTGCAACTGAACCCACACAATTTTTTCCTTGCCACCACCGTTGGTCACTTGGCTAAGGGCCCATGCAATGTGGGAGAATCCCAACACAAATTTGTGATAGAAATTAGTAAGGCCTAAGAAGATTTGAATCTCAGTGAGTGTGGTCGGGGTTAGCCAGTCACAGATGACCTGGATCTTGGCTGGATCGACATGAACCCCATGCTCATCAACAATATAACCTAGGTATTGGACCCTATTTTCATATAGCTTGTGTTTCCGTAGAGTGTGTAGAACCCGTTGAATATGATACAAGTGTTCTGCCCAACTCTTGTTGAATATGAGGATGTCATCAAAATAAACCACCACAAAAGAATTGGTAAAAGGCCGCAAGATATCATCCACCATCCTCATGAAATTTTTTGGGGCATTTTTCAAGCCAAATGGAATGACCAACCATTTGAAAAGACTTTATTTGGATTTGAAGACAATATTCGATACATCAGTCTGCTCTATTGGGACTTGGTGGTAGCCAAACTTCAAATCAATGTTACTAAAGTATTTGGCCCCCTTGATATAGTCAAGGAGATCGACAATTTGGGGAATTGGGTATGGGTTCCTGACTGTGATTTTATTTAGGACCCGATAATCAATGTAGAGTTTTCAGGTCTTTTCTTTCTTCTGCACAAGCATGATTGTGCTTCCACAAGTTGATGAGCTTGGTCGCATGTGCCCCTTTTTGAGAACATCTTGTATATGGTTCTTGATTTCCTCATTTTCTAAAAGAGAGCAGCGATAGATTGGCCCATTGGGTAACAATGCATCGGGGGTCAGATCGATTGAGTGATTAACCTGAAAGTGCATAGGCACCCCATTGGGTGAGGATAATATGTCTTTGTATTCTTCCAATAACTTATCCACTTGCTTCTACTTTGTGGAGAGACCTATCGTGGAGGCCATGGATGTGGCTACAAACTTCCACTCACTTTGAGAGTGATTCATAAAGAATACAAACTTCCCATTCTGATAGATGACCTTCCTACATTGCTTGGCATAGATCAAGGAAATAGCAGTAGGTGGGACTAACTCGGGTATCCTATAAAATTTCCTATCCAAAGTAACAAGAACACTATGATACCTAGACTCATATACAACATGAAAATTCCATAAATAAGGTTGGCCCAAAATAAAATCACAAATTTCAAGGGGGGAGACATCACACAATACCTCATCTTTGAAGGGATTGAAGTCGTAGGGAAGGAGGCACTGTTGGATGACAAAGATATTTCTCCCTTGGTGGAGCCATCTGATCGTGTATGGTTGTGGGTGTGGTGTTGTCGGAAAATACAACCGCTTGATGACCTCAACTGAGATGAGGTTATGCTGGCTACCACTATTAATGATTAAGTGCAGTGGAGTACCCTTTACCCACATTTGTGAATAAAAGAGGTGCTCACCTTCCTCTGGTTCATCAAGTTCATCAGGGTGGACCTTGGTGGTAGCAACGGTGGCACTAGGTTTTGCGTCAATGATCTATCACCATTTTTCTAGTTTTGTCTCAAAGTCGTAGCCCACATTTTATTTAGAGGATTTCACCT
>ML781905.1:674522-693811 GCA_009831015.1 Picea engelmannii | reverse complement strand
CTGATACCAATTGTTGATACTGAGAGGGGGGTGAATCAGTATCAAGTACAATTTAAAACCTTTTTCAACTTATACTTAAACCATTCAACTATATCCAATGAGAAATGAAAAATAGTATAAGAGTTACAGCAATACACCATAATACACCATGCACAATATATGAGAAATAATCAATAGTTTATTGTTCAAGGGAAGTAATGACTTCCAAAGGTAGCTACAACTTCCAAATGTAGAGGGAGGGATAAACCTCCAAGGAAGATACAATCCTCCAATATCAAGAGAGAGTTGAACTCTCCATGCTTGCCCCTTCCTTCCACCCAAGAATATATGAGAGATAATAAAACTTTACATTAAATCATCACCATGAACCAATCATCACATAGAACCTGATAATGCTTCCTGAGACTTCTTCAATTTCTGCAATTATTCAATTCTTGGAGTACTCAGATCCTGTAGATAATATTACTCAATGTGTTCTCTGAAACTCCTCCAATTTTCACTCCTTGAATCCTCCCCAAAAAGAGGTTATAGAAAGAATGGTAGACTTTATTCAATTCTGATCTGTTCAGAAGACCCAACTTGTATAGCATGCCCCACTCTCAATATTTAACATCTGATTTTGAAACTTGCACACGAGAAACTAAAGTCCATACTATTTCCAATGGAAGTGGTCCCACTTCATTTGGATTATGTATGAAGAAGTTATGACTGTTTTACCCAGAACACATGTTTATTGACTAGCTTCAGGACTGATCACAAACCCTATCTTCCACATATTGTATCTCCATAATTATAGCAAATCAAGAGATGAAATTTTTACCAGAGGTACCTTGATATGTCTTCTCAATACCATAGCGAGTTTACCATCTAAATCATTCTAGAAAATAATTTATAGCAAAAATGGTAAGATGACCTGAAAATAACATACCTTAGAACACATCACCAAAAGAATTCATCCTCCCTTGAAATCCGGCCTTCTTTTACTTATTCTTCCCTCTGAAATTCAACTTGTATCAAATGAATGTATAATGATGTTTATTTATACCATTTATGTCACTTCCTTTTAACATTAGGGCCAACCTGACACTTTCATATTTTGCAATTATTTTCTGTAATTATCTTCAGGGCCTACATGTACAATTCACCTTGTCATCTTCAAAAATTCATTTCTCCTCAACCATGAGGATCCACGTGATGTGCCACATACCACTGGAAACAACATGATGTATACTATCCATCCATGGGTGTTGTATCTGCATGTGCATTTTCATTCATGTCCAAATACCTTCATCAATCTTGTGGTCCAAAACCCATGACTAGGGTTGACATCAATGACAACAACCAATCTTTTAACAGTACTAAACTCCATTGGTTAGGGAAAGGGAGGGTCCTAAGATTTAAGGAAAAGGGTTGAGCTAGGGAGCTTAAGCCAAAAAGGAATATTATATTAATATTTCTTAAATCATAAAGTATGGATAATTATTTTATCCTACGTTCTAAAGTTGGGGATAAGTGGGCCAAAGTAGCTCCCAACATGACAAGTCTCAAGTTGGGGACATGCATACATATTGTTGGGACTTAGTTCATTTCCTATCATATTTTCCATCATTATTTCCATCATTCCTCCCATCATTCAATCATCCAGTCAATCATCCATGAGCATGTACACACCCATTGAGCTATCTTTCATACCTTCATGACTGTACCTGAACCTGTATCCATAGCCATTTTGTGTTGGTGTAGTTGGTTAGCTTGGGAGATGGATTCAAGAAGCAGGTTGTCAGGCCTATGGGATATCGAAAAGGTGGGTTGTCGGGCCCGTGAGCAATTCTCTGGGTGAGAGAATTGTTGGGAATTGATTTCTTGAAGGTGATAAACTGCAACTACAATGCTCTGAGACTTCCTGTCCGGCTTGTTGTTGAAGCCCTAGAATGGAAGTGGGGCAGCCAGAGGACTGTTGAGCAGAGAAGGGGCACACTTCCTGGGGTGGGACAGGCATGTGGGGAATGAGGGACTGTAGGATGTTAGTTTGAGTTGGAACCTGAGAAGGAGTCTTTCCTGCTGTCTATGAGCCTTTAGTTTGGTTAGAAGTCCCTTTACCTGGGTGGCGTTTAGTCCCAGCTCGGGGGTGACTCACTGTTGAGAGTGATGAATAGTGTGGTAAAAGGATGGGAGGTTCGTGGAAGGTCTGCACGCAATTGGCGACATTCTTACGAAGATAAGTGCCAATTGTGTGATAAATTAGATGTTGCATTGTTATTTACATGTGTATTTTCATGGGTTTATCTTATGTGTGGTTATGACTGTCTGTATATTTATGGGTATTTCCTATATATACTACATGTATATGTTTACTGTTATTTTTGTGTGAATTCGTGTATTTACATATGTATTTGTATGTTTACATTTTATATATAATGCTTCCACAAGAGTTTTGTGTGCGTATGTTTTAATTGCATGTAGTTCGAAAAATTTATGTGGCATAGCTCAGTTGCAACTGGGTATGTTACAATATGTTCTACAGAGAGAGAACAATAAGAGTTATCTGGCGTAGTGTGGTCCAACATGGATGGTTGGGGATGTTACAATACGACCCCTAGTATGTCATGAGCCCTATGCCCATTGAGTCTTGACCCCATCCACCTCATACACTCTACATGGATTAGAGAGGGACCTCTTGGAGGCTCTCCTTGACCTAAGGTAGGATGTACCCAATAGGACACCTATTCAACCCTCCCATACTTAAGCTTGACAAGTCGCATAGTGTCCTTGAGTTGTTAATTGTTTGATATAGTAATCGTTCATGCACCTGGTTAGATGGCTTATATATTGATTGAATCCAATTATCATGATGTTATGAATTGATATCCTTGGAGGGAATGCTCATTTGTCTTTGTAGGACCTAGCTAGTGGATAGTTTTGGGAGAACAAGCCTAGCTTGGGATTCCAGGGGGATACAATCCCATAGGTTGGATTCCAGGGGCTCACATGCTAGATGAGAGAGAGTTGACTTGGGCGGCCTTGATGATGACTTGGATGACCTATCCCACCCATTGCTTGCCAAATGATTTTCCCAGGAGGGGAAAAACGTCCCACTTTTTAGCATGACATCATGATATTGGGGGCTAGGGCTTGGTGGTGAGGTGTCACTCATTTAAACTTAGATGTTTTGAGGAGAAGATGGTTTTTTCCATGATGATATCACTTATATTCTTGACACATGGCCTTGGGAGGGCCTTCCATGCTTCTCCAACACCAATGACCTCCTCAAAGTGGAAAAACATCCCTTAAAGGGGTGATGTCATCCTAGATTAGGGTTTAAATTGTGCAAAAGATGAAATTTTAAGTGAATTGTTTAATATTATTGTGTTAAGGGGGAAATATTAGGGTTGTTGACCCCTAATATGTTTTTTACTCCTTATTTTGTGGACAAGCCATGTTGGCTAATTTTTGTATAAATAGAGATCATAAGATCTCATTTTGAATCATAAATCTCCTCTTGTGAGAGGATTTGGTTTGAAATATTCTGTCTCCTTAGCTCTTTTTGTAAATTTTAACCTTGTACAATATCTACTACAAAAAAATATTTAGAAAAGAACAGAAAAGATACAATGGAAAATACAAACATTACACAGAGATTTTTCCCCTCGAAACCCAAACTGGGAAAACCAGCATATTATATATTCATTCATAGTGATACATTGTTTACAATACCATATACATATAGGAGCCAGTAGCATCCAAAACCCTAACCCAATGACCTGGATTAGTCCAAAACCCTAATTACTTAACCAGAAATAGAAAACCATCGGCAGAAACCATGTGCCGAAAAACCACCTAAATACATGACATGTTTCCCAAGGCAGGTGTCATGTTTCTCGTGGAAAGAATATAACACATACCCAAAATTATCCCACTTGTTGTTTTCTTTTCATATAGGGGGTTACAGGGTTACATAGTCAACAATATAGGGCAACAATGCCCATGGATTCTCTACACCAAGAGAAATTCTCAGTGCTCATAGATTTTGTTAATGAGTCTGCAACATTATTCAAAGTGTCCACCTTCATCAGTGATACTTTGTTTTCTTCAATCATGTCTTTCACAAAGTGATATTGAACATGAATGTTCTTTGTATTTGAATGATAAGCAGGGTTCTTCACCAGAAAAATTGCACTCTGACTATCACACTCTATCCTTACAGCTTGTTGTACCAACCCAATACTTGAACAAAATCTTTGTAACCATACTACTTCCTTACTTTCATGAGTGGTTGCCATGTATTCATCTTTTGTAGTTGAAAGTGACACTACAACCTGTCTTTTGATCATCCAACTTATTGCTCCTCCAAACAGGTTAAACACATACTTGCTTGTAGATCTCCTACGATCCAAATCTCCAGCCCAGTCTGCATCCAAAAATCCATGTATATCGACCACTCTGTTCAATTCTGGTCTTCCTTCATAGCACAATCCATAGCTAGCAGTGCCACACAAATAAATGAAAACCATTTTTACTGCTGTCCAATGCTCCTTCCTATTACACATGATTTTGGTCACTCTGGTGATATATATACAGTTATCTAATCAGGCCCTCATAAGGACTTTTTGCCTGAGAAAAGTGACTATTGTCTTCCTCTACAAAGCATATTTTTAAATTGAGTTCGTAGGCTGCATATGATGCAGAGTGCGAAAATCCTCATTCTCGCAGGTTGCTCTATACTTGGCCTGCGAGGAGTTCACAGTTTGCTCTATAAGTAGGGTGCGAACCTGTTTCAAGGCTAAAAATGGAAGAAGAGGTTACAAAGGTTCTGGAAGAGGAGGTTCTAGAAAATCAGTTGGCATTTGCATGGTTGGTATCCTACTGACTTCTCAGATTTAGTGGGATCATCCTCATCCATTTAACTATCTCTCCTTCTCCTATATATTGAAAGGTTTCTCATGGAAAAGGTTAAGCAATATTGAATGGAGAATTGATGAAAGAATTGTGTGAAGAACCCTGTTTGGATTGAAGCTTGAAGACTCTAGTTGTCTATCAAGTTGTACTGGATCTTCTTCATGCAAGTGTAGAGAAAGCGTGTGTTTTGGAACCAAGGGTCACTGAAAGGAAGTTTGCGACATCAAGGCGATCTGGTTGTATCTTCGACTTTCATTTAATATAATACAGCGGCATGTCCCTTTCCCATAAAATCACTCTTATTTTATTGCTTAACTCCTTTATCATATGCATAGGTTAACATTGAATATACTTTGCCATCTTCACTTTGGTTGGTTTGTGTTGTCATGGACCTGATTTCACAAGAGCACCAGAGCGAAGTAGGAACAACATAGACCTAAGGAAGCGATACAAAGGTATGTCACTCATTCCTTCTTGGTAGTAGATTCAATGACTGCAACTTAGAGAAAGAGTCATGTCCTGTCCTATTTTGTTCTAGATTCAGGTGGATCTAGGGAGATCAGTTAGTGTCCTCACCTATCGATTTATCCGATAACACTTCCCTAGTTTTGACATATACCTGCTCAAAACTCCCACTGCATGTGCAATGTCCGGTCTAGTACAGACCATTTCATACATCAAACTGCCAATTGCACTCGCATATGGAACATGAGATATGTCCTCCTCTTCTTCATGTGTCTTGGGACACTGATCTGCAAATAACTTTACACCAATAGGAATAGGAACCTTGACCAGTTTACATTCCTGCATATTAAACCTCTGTAATATTGTCTCAACATATTTTCTCTGATTTAACCAGAGTTTCCTCCTTTTCCAATCTCTTTTAATTTCCATGCCCAAAATGAAATTTGAAGCACTGAGATCCTTCATGTCAAATTTAGAGGACAACTGAGTTTTCACATCCTGGATAATCTCCTTGTTGTTTCCTATCAACAACATGTCATTTACATACAAGACCAAATAAATCAAATGATCACCAATTAATTTAAAATACAAACAATGATCCTTTTTTCATCTTGTGAAGCCAAGTCCCAGCGTATAAGTATCAAATTTTTGATACCACATCCTTGGCGATTTTTTTAAACCATACAGGGACTTTTTCAGCTTGCATACCAACTCCTTCTTTCCTTTCACATCATAACCTTCTGGTTGCTTCATATAGATTTCTTCTTCTAGATCCCCATGCAGGAATGTTGTCTTCACATCCATCTGTTCTACTTCAAAATCAAATGAAGTAGCAAAAGATAACAGAAATATTAAAGAGGTTAACTTGGCAATAGGAGAAAAAATCTCACCAAAATCAATTCCCTCAACCTGGGAATAACCCTTTGCTACTAGCAGAGCTTTGTATTTCTCCACTTTTCCTTCTGCATTCAGCTTCTTTTTAAATACCCATTTTCCGCCAATGGGATTTCTTCCAGTTGGCAACTCCACTAGATCCCAAGCGTCATTCTTATCCAAAGATGCCATTTCTTCTTCTATGGCCTTTTTCCAGAGATTTCCATCCTCTGAATGCACTGCCTCCCTGACGGTTCTAGGATCATCATCAGTAATAGACAAAGCAGAATTTGAACAGAAATCAGATGGACTATACCTTTCTGGTAGCCTTCTTTCTCGAACCGATCTCCTCAATACTGGAGTATGAGGTTCTTCTTCTTCTTATTCATTTTCTTCTGTAGAGTCTGATTCATCATCCTTTAAATCAAACTCTATCTTCTCTGGTTCTTCCTTACTTGGTACGAATTATTGTTTAACAACATCCTTCATTTCTCTAAATACCACATCTCAGCTATACACTACCTTATTAGTTTTTGGGTTCCAAAGCTTATAACCTTTGAGACCATCTTTATATCCAATAAAGATACATTTTTCAACCTTTTTATCCACAGGTCAAACCTGACGTCGCATTGAGATTCATAGAGTTACTCAGCCTGCTTTGTTTCTCTCAGTGTAGAGATTGCACGTATTACGAGGGTCACTTGAAGGTATACCCACAATGATGAGTGGAAGCCTCTCAAGTTGATTTCAGGCTAGATACCCTGCCCTTGCATCTGGATTAGACCATCGACTATTTCTCCAGGCATCAGTGTTGTTTGTGGTAACCTTAGTAGCCTATCTTCTTAAGGTCTTACATAGGGTGACTATGAAGGGGTAAGTCTTCACGGTACCTGGAATCGACGTTGGCCAGACTCACTCAGGATCCTTGGAGGGTATACCCACGATTATGTGTGGGAGCTTGCACCAGGGTGTAAGTTCGTTAAGCAGGTCGTCAATGTAACTTTTCCACCCTTGCCCAACCCCTTCTGGTCTCGTCGTCACGACGTTGGATTTCATCACCAACTAGTGACTTTGGAATTGGAAGGTCTTGTTTTCTTGGTTTTTCTTCCTAGATTTTCCTAGCACGTGCTATTTGTTTACCCAAGTTGGCCATAGAATATATTTCGTAAGATTTCAACTCGATCACAATTGACCCTCCATGACGTTCACGTAGAATGCAAGGACTACCTCCAGAAGATCTGGAAGGTTTTCAACCCTTTCCTACCAACTCACTGGAGGGATATCCTCAACAGAGTGAAGTCCAAGATGTTTCCACTCCACAAGTAGAAAGAACTAACTCTTTAGAATGGTTTCGAATTACCAATTCTCGAGAGGACTTCCAACTTCCTCCCGACTCTGAGAGACGTATTTTTCGAGTGAATTCTTCTGGAGAAATAGTTGTTGAGTCTTTTGGATTACCAACCAGACCTTTCACAGGACCCAAGGGTCAAGATCCTTTTTGGACTACTGACATTTTTAGATGGGATCTCTTTGGCTCAGGAGAAGGTGTTGATATCACCATCACACCTGAGCTACCCGAAACATCCGATCCAGATACAATACCTTTTACTACTGCCTATTATTTTTCTAGTTCAGACGCTCCGCCAGCCAACCACATCTTGACTATCCCCCCTACAAATGGTCCATTACACAATGGTTCTAGATACTACGCATCCTCACACTGAGATTACGGTGGCTAGACAAGCTCCCATTGGCACGCCACTTTCACCTAGATTCACCCCAACACTTCCCTCTGGATATCATGCGTTGAATGATTCTATTCCCACTCCTACACAAATCCCATCTGGGACTCCTGGCATTTCCACTCCTTCTGGGCACCATCCCATTCCTAGTTTCATTCTAACACTTCCTCGACCCCCTTACAGAGGACCTCTTCCATCCTCTATCGGAGGCACCGACCCTAGTGGCATCATCCCATCTTTCACACCTAATTACCAGATTCCTGTTGGTGGACAATTTCACCAAGGAGGCCAAACCCAATCCCCTTTTGCAGGACAAATCCCAATTGGGATGCAACCCATGATTGGAGAGTAACCCCCACCTACCCCACCCTATGGACAAAACATACCTCCATCCTTGGCCCAGTATTGGAACTATCTTATCCAAAATAATCCTCACTCAACTGGGGGGAAACATCCTCAAGCTAGCTCCTTCATACCCCCTAGTAGAGGCCAACCATATCCAAGTACGTACAATCCTATTTGGGGCTCGAATGCTCAACCCCACGCCCTTGTTCAAGGGAACAACCCCAACCAATACAACCCTATAAATTACTTTCCTTCACACCAACAACCGAATCTTCCCGGATCTTCGCATTATATGCAAACTGCTTAGGGTCCCACTGGTATACCTACAGGGATCCCTCCCCAAAGTCACCAGTACCCACATGTGAATAGACATTTACCCTTCTTAGCCACCCTGGACCTCCCTGATCTGTTGAGAATTTTAAATGATCCGATCCGTCACTCTCCTCAATGGCCCGCGATACCAGCCAAACTACCATCCAACATCCCTAAATTCGATGGTAAACAAGGAGAGGATCCGAACAATCATGTAATGACTTTTCACCTTTGATGTTCATCCAACTCTTTGATGGATGACTCTATTCGTTTACGCCTTTTTCATCGAACTCTCATAGGTTTCGCCGCGAAGTGGTATATAGAATTACCATGAGGCTTCTTCACCGATTTCAACACCCTCGCTATGGCTTTCCTCACCCACTACCAGTTATCGATCTGCTACGAAATGGGAACTGAAATTATGAGTTCTTTCAAACAAACCAAAGCCACTCATATCTCTGATCACATTCATGAGTGGCGACAGAGATGACGTCTCATCAAACTTGAACTTCCTGACCAGTTGATGGCAGAGTGGTTCACGAAATCATTCATGAATGATATCGCTCATCACATCCCCATGGGTGGAGTTGTCACAGAAGAACAAACGATCAGTCGTGCTCAATACCTCGACCTCGTTTACTCACAAACATGTACTCTTTATGACTTACTCCCTGACGCACCTTGTCCTTCTACTTCTGCTACTTCAACTACTCCTGCTGCTTCTCGTGCAGCTGACAGTGTGATTGGCACTTTCCATGCCCAACCCCATTCCGTCCAAGCCTCTAGAAACAACCCCAAATCCGTTGCTTCTAATGTTCAAAATGCTCCGTCTCCTACCCCTCCCACCAACAATACTTCTGGGGTGAACTCTGTTCAATCTACCCCCACGAAAAAATAAATCCAAAAGAGGGAAGGGTAAGAACAAGGAGGATAAAAATAATCCACGATCTGAGAAGACCAGAACACAACTTGTTGATGATAAGGATAAGCACAAACCCCAATACCCTTGTCTTATCTGTGGTGATGATCACTACACTAAGGATTGTCCAAGACGAGCCGAGGTTACTAAGTTCCTTCAAGAGACCCTGAAACCGCCTACTCCAGCCGTGTTGTCACAACCTTTCCATTCTCAACAACAGGCCCAATTGGTCATTCATGACCAACCTTCCCCCTCCACTACATCCTATGTCTTAATGTGTACAGGTGATTCAAAGAAAAATGAAATCACACTTACCACTCGAGCCAAAGATTATTCTCCCTCCAAAGAGAAGGTTGATGAAATACCTTCTTCGTTGGTCCAACCATCTCCCACGACTCCACCTACCAACGGTCCTCTTCATCTCGAATGACCGAGCCTAGATACATTTCTTCACCCTGCCCAAAAGGGTGCAGTACAGAAATGTGCCTTCAATCCTCATGCACGTGTTGCTCAAAACTACAGTATTGTCGAAGATTTGGCCCAAGCACCATCTGCGATGTCATCCCTCGAAGTCCTTCAGAGTTGTCCTACACAACGAAAGGCACTGTTGAAATATATTGGTGGAATCGATCCTACCGATAAAAATTTAATAATTTTTGACTTGGAAGATCAAATTCCAAGGTTACCCCCTCAACTCACATTCCAAATACAAGTTATTGTCTCCGACAAGAACATTTGTAAAACAGTTATTGATGAGGGTGCCTCAATGTGTATCATGTCTATTACCTGCTAGAAAGCCATCGTCTCTCCTCCTTTAACTGAATCCCAAAACACGCTCAAAGCCTTCAATGGCTCCGGTTTTAAGCCTTACGGTGTCCTCCCTTCATTTCCTATTATGTTAGAAGGCAAAACGGTCAACGTTGAAGTGGAGGTATTTGATGCTCCTATCGAGTACAACCTTGTACTTGGCCATAGTTGGATCGATTCCATGCGTGCAGTTGTGTCCACTCTTTTTCGTCTCGTACGTTTCCCACATCAAGGAAAAGTCATTACGATGGACCAATTGGCCTTCTTCAACTCTGATATGTGTACCGACAACAACCCTTTCATTACAAAACCCCCCCCTAGATATGAGAATGGCAGTGTGGGTCTTATTAAAGAGTCCTATTTGATGGGTACTTTCCCCATTCCACCACCCGATGTTTCACATCCATTCGTCAGCTCGATCAATATGATATCCACCTCTGTTCACAAAACCCCTATGTCTCATGACCCGTGGATAGTACCCAACCCCAACAATCATCTTCGTTATGGAAATCAAATGCCTTTGAGTCAGGTCGAATCCGCTTATCAAGCCATTCAATCGGAAACCCCTTCTACCCCATCTCTTGGTGATTTATCTCTAGATCCATTCTGCATCATTTTTCCTATCGACGACATGATTATGTATGTCATGTCCATGGAAGATACCCCTTGGGATGATGGACATCATCGTTCCATTCTCTTCCTGGAACAACACACCATCGAGAGTTACCAATAGATCTTGACCCCGTTGACCATTGTCGTCATTTCTATCGTTCCCGAGTCTACACACGATATGTTCTACAAAGGGAACTTAAGTAATATCTCACCCACCATCCCCCTCGACATATCCATAAAACCTGGAGTTGTCGAATATGTGCATATCAGAGCTTCATGTTCCAATGATGAAATTGTCACCTATAAATCTCTTTTTCAAGAATTCTGTGACGTCTTCTCTTGGAGCTATGAAGAAATTATGGGTATTGACACTGACATTGTTGTACATGAGATTAAGACATACCCGGGCACTAAACCCGTCTGGCAACTAATTTGTCCGGTCCACCCACGTAAAGCAGCCACTATTAAGCTTGAAGTTGAGAAACTTCTCAAAGCTAGCTTTATTTACCCTGTGTCTCTAACTGACTGGGTTTCCAATCTTGTTCTAATTAACAAGAAACAAGGTATGATCCACGTGTGCATTGATTATAGAGACATTAATAAAGATTGTCCTAAAGACAACTTTCCTACCCCCTTCATTGACCAGATCATCGACGATTGTGTCGGAAGTGAAATCTTGTCTCTGATGGATGGTTTCTCCAAATATAATCAAATCAATATCGTACTCGCGGACCAACACAAGACCACTTTTATTTGTCCTTGGGGAACTTTCACCTACCAGAAACTTCCATTCGGTTTAAAGAATTTCGACGCAACTTTTCAACGTGCTATGTCTTATGCCTTTCATGATATAAAGCACATTGTGCAGCCATATCTCGATGACTTACTGACTCATTCCATGTGCTGTGTAGATCATCCAACACACCTCCACACCATTTTCCTTCGTTGTCGGTTTTACCATATACGCTTGAATCCCCACAAATGTGTTTTTTATGTAGAATCCGGCTAAATTCTAGGATTTATTGTTTCATGTCAAGGGATTAGGGTAGATCCTTTGAAGGTCAAGGTGATTCTCAATCTTCCTCCTCCTTCCTCACTTCGCCAGCTACAAAGTTTGCAAGGGAAGGCAAAATTTCTCCGTCATTTCATCCCGAACTATGCTGAGCTAACTCTTGGATTTACTCGACTGCTCAAGAAAGGTTCTGAGTTCGTATGGGATACCATGGATGAAAAATATTTCGAAGCTTTGAAACGATCTTGAACTCATACCCCAGTACTCTCCCCACCTTATTACAGTTGAGATTATTTCCTTTATCTTGTAGCCTCGAACTATACCATCTCTATGGTTCTCGTTCAGGAGGATGATTCTCATGACGAACATGTCATTTATTATTTGAGTTGGAGTCTCACGACTACTGAAACCAAGTATTTACATGTTGAAAAATTGGCCTTGGCCTCCGTCCAAGCCATTCAATGTTTCTGACACTATATCCTTTTACGCAAGACTACTGTGATTTCCAACTGCAACCCTATGCAACACATTCTTACATGCCAATTGATAGGGGGAAAATACTCCAAATGGATCGTAATACTCCAGGAGTTTGACTTAGAATTCAAATGCACTAAGTCCAAGAAATCCTTCGTGTTTTCCAAGTTGATATGCAACCTTCCCTGTTCTGAGACGAAAAATGTAGCAGAGGATTCATTACCCGATGAATCCCTTTTCCTAATCAGTTTCGACGACCTTTGGTATGGGGATATCATCATATATCTCCAGACCCAGACTTTCCAGCCTGATTTGTATAACACTGACCGTCATCGTATACGCTACCAAGCCCATCAGTATATTATCCTCAGTGATACTCTTTATCGTCGTGGGATTGACTCCATTTTTCAACACTGCCTCATGTTTGACAAAGACAAGAAAGCCATGAATGACTGCCATTCTGGAGCATGTGGTGATCACATGTCTGGGTATGCTACTGCCCAGAAAATCTTATGAGTAGGGTATTTTTGGCCTTCTTTATTCAGCGATTGTATAATCGCTGTCCAAAAATGCCATGCTTTCCAAACCTACAACAAAAAAATACGATCACACCCTATGGTCTCGGTTGGTCCTTTTGCAAAATGGGGTATCAATTTCATGACATGTCACCCTCACTTGGCCGGGGGGCATGGATACATTATTGTAGCCATAGATTATTTTACGAAATGGGTTGAGGCGATGCCAACATTCGACAATACCGGAAATACTGCAACATTATTCATATTCAATTACATCATTGCTCGGTTTAGTGTTCTTCAAGCTATCGTTACTGATCATGGTAGCCACTTTAAAAACTTCATGATGTCTGAACTCACCGAAAAGTTGGGTCTTCTCCATGAAAACTCAACACCCTATTACCCACAAGCCAACGACCAAGTTGAAGCAATAAACAAAGTCCTCATTACCATGCTTCAAGGAATGATAGGGATTCACAAAAAGAGTTGGCACATGATGTTGTTTTAAACATTGTGGGCTTACCGGACATCCGTTAATTCTACTTCTGGTTTTACACCTTTCTAGTTAGTTTATGGTCTAGAAGCCATCTTGCCGATTGAATGTGAGATACCTTCTCTAAAACTAGCCGTTGAAATTATCCCAAACACTTCTGTCGAAGAAGAGCGTCTGTTGTATCTCATGCAACTAGACAAAACCCGTCACAATGCCACCCTAGTTATAGAAGCCCAGAAGAAATGCATCAAAGCCCAATACGACAAACATGTCAAGCCATGCGTTTTCTCCGAAGGTGATCTAGTTCTCCTTTACGAACAAGATCGAGATATGATAGGAGCCGGAAAATTTGAAGCTATGTGGTGAGGTCGTTATATTGTCAAACAAGTGTTGGAGAAAGGAGCTTACGAGTTGGTGGACTATGACGGTATCCATTTGAGTGAACCCAAAAATGGGTTGTACTTAAGGAAGTACTATGCTTAAGATCATCTGTGCATGAGTGCTTGTATTTTATTGTATCATACTTTTTGTGTGTTAATTTAGTATGCTTTCTCGTTATTTGGTCTCTACCCTTGACCGCTTATCTTGCGTTGTGCTTGGTTTCCATATGTCGGAGTCTTCGCTACCCCACATTGGCTTTGCCGATGGCACTAGTCGTAGTACTCAAAACCTTGCGTCTACTGCATGGGAAATTTACGCACCTATAAACAAACTTATTAGTCTATGAGGTGTGTGCCTCGGTCGTGCGACCAATAATATCGCAGAATATAGCATCGTCATCGAATTTTTTGACTGATTCTATTTTGCTTGATATCTGCCACCTGGTTATACGACTCGATTCACAGCTAGTAGTACTACAGTTAAGTAATGTCTATGCTATCCGAAGTCCTACTTTATTACGGGTATATTTACGAATTTGCCTCTTTGAACATTATTTTGATTATATTGAATATCAACACATTGCTAGATGTCTAAATACATTGACCGATGCTTTAGCTAATTATGTGTTAGATAGACATTTGGGACATTTATGAACCAATCACAAATCAGATGTATTATACAACAAAAAGTAAGTCGGTAGAAGCTGTATATATGTATATAACGATCAAAATTTTTTACAAAAAGTTTATATCCAAAGATAAAAATCTCAAAATACAAATCCCATAGCTTCTACAAAATAGCATCATGGATGACACTCACGATAACATACAACTGCTTGGGCTACCCTACGGAGCAGTCGACTGAGAGAATTGGACACGCCCACAGTATGGCGCTGATAACATCTCAGGATCTCTCCAATAGTGATGTCTGGGACATCCGCAGTCAACCCCTCTAAGTTTTGTTCCATTGCCTCGTAGTCGTCGGCATCCCATATCACCACTGGAGCCACTTCTCCTCGCCTCTGAATGGGAGACATTCCTGGAGGTCGATACAGCCCCACATCTATGTCATCAAAAGAAATTTTTTGATTAGTCCTTGGATAAACATAAAAACATTTTATATAATAAAATACGAAAAAACATTAAAAAAGAACAAAATGTGTACTTCTCACCTAAGTCACCCCACTGAGCATCCTCAGGCAGGACCAAATCCAGATCTCCTTGGAAATTCAAACCAACATATGTGTAGTCATTGATCATCATCATCTGGGGCCTCAACCAGTCAAAAGATGAATCATTATACTTGATTGTAGGCCCTGCTATGTGTCGAGTCATGAGGTTACACCACCTCAGCATCCTCGGATCCTGTGGGGCCAGTAAACCCCAATCTACCTATAGTCACAGTAGTGGGACCCTCTCGAGGAAGAATGACACCAAAAGTGACCCGTACCCAAACTGCTTCAGGTTACCCCTTATGCACTTTGTTAATTGCCTCTTCATACTACAGAGAACCGCATCTGACCAGTTGAAAACCCAAGGCTCTGTGCACTCTATGGCGTATTGGAAATAGCTTTGGAGAGCCATGTGCGGAGCCGCGCTCCCAACCATATGTGCAATAGTAAACAAGATAGTCTATAGGGTAAAATCTTGGACCCCCCAAATGGAAACCTTACCCTTGCTTCTCTCTACCTCGGGAGCACAATATCGGTGAACATACTTGCTCATAGGAAGTCTACCGCCTCTACCTCCGATCAACATAGCATGGTATCCACGTCGTGACAACCCCATCAGAAAATAGATATCCTTGATATCTAGTGTCAGCGTGTGGACCCCTACATGAAATAACTGTTGATCCACATCCCACATGTGGACCAGGTACTCTAACAGTTTGACTTGGGCTCTCATGCCTAGGATCCTAAAAAATTTTAAGAGCCTACATTCTCGGAGGGCAGCAACTGTACCTGGATCATTCTCGACAATGGCATCATCCTCCTCGTGTTCTCTTTCCCTCCATTCCAACATCGTGATGGTCAACACCTGCAATGGAGCCATGGGAAGGAAGTCAGCAACTTGTTTTAACCTCTTGCATAATTTTTTATTCAGCAAAACCACACACAAAAATCTATTTTTCGGCCCTCGTAGGTGAAGCTTTTGCACAGTGCAAGATTATCGCAGGTGCACTAAAGCCCACCTGTGAGAATGCTTGAGCGTGCCCACCGACCCTAAAATGGACTCAAAACTCTAAAAATTGCCAATAAAAATCAAAAGTAAACTATGGAAAAGTTCAAAAATCGGGAGATTACCTCGTTAGCTGAAACCATTTGTCGAATGATCACTTGTACCTCCCACAATCGAGCAAAGAAATTTGTGGAAAAATGAGGTATGTTGGACAAGTTTTTTGGCAAAGTAACAATGAAATGGTAAAAAGGATTTTTCACCCATATTTATTCACTTTTTACTATTTCTTGTTGATTTTTTATATTATTTTTATTGCTTTGTTTAAAAACCCTAATACCCTAATAGCCGTGTGAGTATGGTTTTTCATAGATATAATGACTTCGAAATCCAAACGATGGTGTACGAGTGTTTTTTCTTTTTTTGTCACATGTACGACTACCTTTTTAGGGTTTTTGTAGGAAAAACCTCGAGCTAAGTCTTCGTTCGTTCTCATGCTCGAAAATACATGAGAACGCAATCAAGTATACTTTTTCTTGTCTTTTCGTACTCGACATGGTAACACAAAAACGATGAACGTAAGGGAGTACCCTTTAAGCTCTTTTCACGCTCCATAAAAATGAAAAGATTGCTGAGCGATCTTTTTTCTTTTCACGCTCGTTAAAGTATTTGAAGAAAACATTCGACGGGCGATAGTTTATCACTTTTTCGGTCTCATCGAACTCATTTACGAAAAAGGAACTGGGAGAGTTTTCTTTAAGTGTTTTTCAGACTCTCAAAACATGAAAAACCCTCGAGTTTTCTATCTTTGACTCATTAAACAAACATTGAAAGCCCCATAATGGGATCGAACCACTCCTTCTTAGGGTTCGTTAAACATACTCCGAGGGACTCATCCAAAGGATGAGCTTACATTGATAAGCATATGTTATCCTCCTCAAGCTTGTGTAAAAATAAAGAGGTACTCGCCAGAAATGGTGGGGGAAATTTTGGGAAAGGGATGTGTTTTTGTATTCCTATTAATGGAAGTAAGCATCACTCTTGAACATGACACCTACTATTCATCATTTGAATCCAGGTTGGGAAATCCATTTGTCTCTCATTCGACTTGCTACAAGGTCATATCTTGGGTCGTCTTTGAGTCAATGCTGCTAAGTCCCTTGTCATGTCGTTCATATGTTCAAGAGAAGTTCAAATGAGCCATCCATTGAGTCGGCCATCTGTAGTTGTCCATTCTTACCATGTCATCCTTCCCTATGTCCGTTTCAAACCATATTCATACTTTGACTTGCCCTCAAAATCTGTTACTTATTTCACGTCATTGATGGGGGATACATCAAGGCCCTCCTATGACAAGTCTTTTTCCATCGACTCCAACTCATTATCTGGGAATAAGACTTATAAATCATTTAGTACCTTAGAACCTGCATGCCTTAATGGTAGGTCTCTTCGCTTTCGATAGGGGTTTCACATCATTGGTCCCTGATCGAGAGATTTCTCCAAGTGTTTGAATTTAGCTCATTCATTCACATTCGTTCAGATTGTACTTCGGTACCTTGGGAGTCATTGACATCAGTGGTGATTTCCCTCACACTTTTTAACGGTTTTCATCAATGATCGGTAATCGAGTGGTTTCTACCATGTTCGACTTCAACACATGTAATCACATAGCTAGATTCACACTTTCAGGTGATGGGATTGAAGACACTAGGTCTCATATTTTTTATCCAGGCTGCGATGGAGTATGGATGATTTGTATCAACACATAGATCCACTTTGTATGTCGCGTGGCTATGTCTTAAATTTGAGTCTTCTAACATAGATCCACTTTGTATGTCACGTGGCTATGTCTTAAATTCGAGTCTTCTAACATAGATCCACAGTGTATTCCTAGTGGCTATGTAGCATTTTGGTGACATGGATCCATGGTGTATGCTTGGTGTCCATGGCCTATGTTTATGATTTCATTCATTTGTGATTTGAGCATGGGAATGCCTACCTCAAAACTGGTATTATATTCTGTAGATGATTGGTTGTTTACAGGTTTCCGATTAGGTGCACTCCTTGTTTCTGACACACACATGCATTTTACAAAGTATTTCGGTTGTCACGAGTTCTAGCCTCATACTTTGGGGGGAATTTTGTTACACATGACTTTGGTCACTCTGGTGATGTATCTACAGTTATGTGATCAGGCCCTCAAAAGGAATTTTTGCCTGAGAAAAGTGACTATTGCCTTCCTCTACAAAGCATATTTTTAAAGTGAGTTCGCAGGATGCATATGATGCAGAGTGCGAAAATCCTCATTCTCGCAGGTTGCTCTATAATTGGCCTGCGAGGAGTTCATAGTTTGCTCTATAAGCAGGGTGCGAACATGTTTCAAGGCTAAAAATGGAAGAAGAGGTTACGAAGGCTCTAGAAGAGGATCTTCTAGAAAATGAGTTGGCATTCACATGGTTGGCATCCTACTGACTTCTCAGATTTAGTGGAATCATCCTCATCCATTTAACCATCTCTCATTCTCCTATATATTGAAAGGTTTCTCATGGAAAAGGTTAAGCAAGATCGAATGGAGAATTGATGAAAGAATTGTGTGAAGAACCATGTTTGGATTGAAGCTTGAAGACTCTAGTTGTCTATCAAGTTGTATTGGATCTTCTTCATGCAATTGTAGAGCAAGTGTGTGTGTTGGAACCAAGGGTCACTGAAAGAAAGTTTGCGACATCAAGGCGATCTGGTTGTATCTTCGACTTTCATTTAATATAATACAACGGCATGTTCCTTTCCCATCAAATCACTCTTATTTTATTGCATAACGCCTTGATCATATGCATAGTTTGACATTGAATATACTTTTCCATCTTCACTTTGGTTGGTTTGTGTTGTCTTGGACCTGATTTCACAAGAGCACCGGAGCGAAGTAGGAACAACAGAGACCTAAGGAAGCGATATAAAGGTATGTCACTCATTCCTTCTCTGTAGTAGATTCAATGACTACAACTTACAGAAAGATTCATGTATTGTCCTGTTTTGTTCTAGATCCAGGTGGATCTAGGGAGATCAGTTAGTGTCAGCTGTTGGATTACTGAGAGGGGGGGTGAATCAGTAATAACGTAATTTTAATCATTTTTCTTCAAATGTTATATCAATGTAGAATTATTATCCAATAATGAGTAGTAATAAATAAACAATCACACACATGCACAGTACACCAGTGTTTTACGTGGAAACCCAAATCGGGAGAAAACCATGGAATGCTTTTTCTTATA
>ML781905.1:643303-674422 GCA_009831015.1 Picea engelmannii | reverse complement strand
TTACTGATTCACACCCCCCCCCCCCGCTCTCAGTAATCCAACAATGTGTTCATCGTAGAGTGCATGAGAAATGCAATATCTACTAGTAGACCCATGCTTGCAAGTAAACATCAAACTATCAAGTGCAGGATGACCTACTCATCCTTGTTCTCATATGATGAAATTTTGACATTTTTTCAATAAAATTTATAAACTAAGGATGAAATCAATATGTAGTAGAGTAGAATAAAAATGAAATGCATCTAAACTAGTATGAGAAATCAATATGAAAATTCTTGGAATCAAAATGAATTACCTACTTACCTGGGGCATGAGCCCTGAAGAAGTCATGTGACATGGATGTGAGGTTGGATAAGAGACCCATCTATTGGCAATGGCACCGTTCTCCCGTCTAATGCTGTCAGATAGTACTTTTCCTTGTCAGACTTATTTCTGATGATGTAAGGGCCAAGCCATGATTTATTTTCTTTATGTTTGTATCTGGGCTTTCCCTTTCTTTTGTCCCACATGAGCACAAGATTTCCTTTATTGAAATCGGTGCTAGGTGTATTTTCATAATATGGAGGCTGTGTGTGGACAATATCTTTAACAATTTCTTTACTTTTCTCATATTTCCTTTGTATAGTATGAATATATTATGGCTCCTTATTATGGTACTGTACAACCTTGTTTTTATCCGTCCATGGTAGAAACATTTCCACTGCATCTTCCTGCATGAAGGGTAAATCAAATGGATCATACTAAAAAATCTGTGTAAGGTTCATACCAAGGAAACCTCCAAGGGATCAGGAACAGGTTCTTGACAAGAGCATCCCCCAGGTATCAGGGAAATCGATTACCAATATATCCATGAGGACGTTGAATCGTTCAACATCTTCAAATACTCCCAAGACCTTAACTCCTATTGAATCAATACCACAAACATTTCCATAAGGTCGGGTTGTCTTCAAACCAAGATATTTCATTACCTTCAAAGATTTGACATTAGTTGAGGCCCCTGAATCAAGCATGCAGTTGTTGAAGCAGAGGCCATTCATGCCTAATGAGAGATAAAAATGTGGGTTCTTGTCTTTTGGCTGATCCATATACATAGTATTTAGTATGATGGGAGGATCCTCTTTCTCAGCTGACACCTGTAATATTCTCAAAACTTCCCTTTTCATGGGAGGGATCTTACACATCTTTGTCACTGGGACCGCTATATTTAATTTTCCAAACATGTTTGCAACATCGATATTCAACTAAATGTTATATGAAAGAGTTGGCTCAGGAAGAAACTCACATACCGGTGGTGGGGCCAGTGGATCCACCTTTTATGTTGGTGGAAGAGGAGTATCAGGCTATGATGGAGGGGTTGAAGCATTTTTTCTGCTATAGACTATAATTTCCCTTCTCCTTAATTATTTCTTCTGATCATCTATTAGTTTATTTAAGGCACATATTCTCCCCTCTCTTTCTCCTATTCTTATAGCTTCATTGATATGTTCTTGAGTAACCTACTCATCGTTGAGATCGCAAATCATGAAGTTTATATCGTCAGGATAATATTTGTATTTTCGGGGGCATTCATCTTCCCTATGGGGTTTTTGGCATGGGATACACCAAGATTCTATATCAACTGTCCCAACGGGTTTCAAAGTATCTAGGTCATTTTCCTTATGTTGAGGTCTTGGCTTCCAATCAATGGCATATCTCTCCTATTTAGAAAACTGAGGTTTGGGAGCATATCAATTTCTTTCCACTGTAATCATATAGTTCATAAGTTGATTCTGCACTTGAACAAACTGAGTATTCATTTCTTCTATCTTCTAAGTCAAGAGAGAAATAATATCAGGAACACTACTGTTGAAAACCTTCGTCCTTGATTCAGTCTTGTTACAAGGATATTGAAAAGGTTCTATTTTTGAATCAAGGAGATTATCTACAATGTCGATACTAAATTCTTTAGCTTCTTCCAATGATGTGGGATTTTTATCTTTAAGAATGTATCAGAGCTTCCCTTCAAATGCATTCATGTAAAGGAGATGAATTGATGATGTTGAGGGACAGTAATATGTTGGAATTTGATTTTACAACCTATCAAATATTGAAATGAATTCCCTTACCATTTCATTTTCCTTTTTCTTTATTTGATTGAATTGAGTTGCAAGTGTCCCACCATCTGCTTTTCTTGACCATATGCTTTTAAATAAGGCAGAAAAGTAATAATAGGTCATGATCTGATTATTAGAGAGTCCCTTGAACCAATAAAGTGCTTCTTTAGTCAGTGATGAAGCGAAAATTTTCATGTCCACATCTTCATGATCAATACCTGCATTGTTCATATCCCATCCCATGACATAAATGTGGTCTTTGATAGTTATCAAATTGTTTCCCGGGAACTTTGGAAACCACTTGTTGACATATGTTGGCATTTGGTTAGGGTAACCTTGGATATTTTCCATGTTAAGGGGTTTGTAGAGGTATCTTTCCCAAGGGAGAGCCATTGGAGAAAGGGGAAGGGATTTATGGAAAAGGGTTTTAGCAACGAGAGACTTGAGAGGAGGCCTTCTTTGGTAAACCTTAGAAGGATTGAATTTCCCAAGGAATTTTGGGGAAAGGAGGGTTCTGGGAAGGTGGAGTCGCCAGATGAGCTTCAAGATGAACTCATCAAGGAGGGTGGAAAGGGAACGTCCCTTGGGTGGAGTCACTAGGTAAGTGTAGGGAAAGACTTTGGGATAACTTACCAAAGTGTCGTTAGAGTACGAGGAGGATTCAAAATCCTCCCCAGCAATGGTGCAAATTTTTTTATTTCACAAGTTGTAGGTTGGGAAAAGCATGAACCAACCAAGGAACAAGTACTACAACTTTGGGAATCCTACACCCAATGTCACCTCGATGTAGCTCCCGCACTTCAAGAGTGACTAGGTCACAGTAGGGAGGCGATTCTGGTGACCCTAGGGGGATTGATATGGAGATAGAGAGAAGTGGAAAAGAATCCCCTAGAGGTCATTCTATATGGAAATAAAGGTAGGGAGATATTCCTTCAAGTCAATTAATGACTTCCCCATAGGTATAATGATTTTCTGGATGAGTGTACCTGCCCGAGACACAATAAAAGACAAGTTGCAATAGTATATGTTAGTTAGATCAAAAAGTTAATATTTATGTCCCTAATTTGCAGCAATAGATGACAGTATATATCAGAAAGAAAAATATACTATGAGCTGCTCAATATATGCTCAAGATCAAGTAGAAATTGCAAGAGAAAGACTAGCAATTGACTAGCTAAACCCAAGATGAAGAACCAAAACTCTTAGCACAAATATAAGGTTGTTGTAAACACTTGTCTGCAAAAAATTATATCATCCTTATGGCTATAACATTCAATGTATTACAGAAATAAAATCAGCCACTAAAATCCCCTCAAAATTTTCCAAAAAGTGCACTAGGACAAGGAGAGTAAATGTGAAAAATTTGAGCAAAAACCAATGGTTGATGAGAGAGTTATTAGAGCAATGATCCAAAAAGGATCTAGAGAAGAATAAGGATAACTCAAAATTACCAGAAACAACTCAGGAAGCTCAGAATGGCCTCAGTAGAAAGAGAAAGGGAAAATATTCAAAGTCTTCAAAACTCAATAAAATTGGCATCATCGTGAAGAGCACGTCGCAAGATTTCCAATGGCATAAACAACTCGTCCAACGGAGTTATAGATCAAAATATATTCACAGTCAAATTTTTGGTCAACCTAGCCTAGTCAGCAGGGATGAGTCAACATCCATACTGTTGATGTCAACATCAATACATATGATGTCATCATCTGTATAGTGTATGTGGCACACGTAGAGGGTGACACATGTCATGATGATGTCATCATGGTGATGTGGCAACACCAGAGGCTGCCACGTGTCACTCATTTTTGGAATTTTTCGGTCAAATCCATGGACCAATGGGAAGGTTCCATGTGGCAGACTGTACATCCACCTGACACGTGATGTGGCAGGATGACATGGAAGAGGTGACATGGGCCAATGAAAGGCTACCACGTGGACCAGTCATGGGCTACCACGTGGGAGCAGGAAAATGCCCAAGGATGCCCAACAACCAAATTTTAAAAGGGGTAAAGAGGTTGGTTGGTGCCAACCCCCAGTCCACTAAATCTGTCACCAGATCTAGCGAGATCCATGACAGCCAAACTACACTCCAAATTTAGCAGCAATCCCAACGAACAACACACATATATATATATATATGCCTTGTATTAAAATGGAGGTCTGCGGGCTTGACCCTAGAACCTCCTCTAACCAAAGCGCTTTAAATATATCCTCCAACCAACTAGCCAAATGGATCTGTTGGTATATCCTCCCACCAAAATTACTTAAGAGATAATTTTTCCAGATTTTAGGGATCAGACCAGGGGGCACGTGACCATATGGATGACATGGAAATTGAGAAATTCCCCATGAATTTATTGCAAGTGCAGGCACGAAAACTGAGACGAATTTTCTCAAGGGCATGAAAGTGCCAGACTCAGATCAAGGCGTGAAGATAGTCGTTTTTGGGTAATTCAATGCCGTGAATTCAGTGGTGTTGTTTGTTTTCTGATCTGAGAAAAACTTTTGTAGCTTAACTCCAGAATGAGGTATACTTATGTATTTTTCCAAATTCTTTTGTTGAGTTAATAAAAAGGCCTACCCATTTGAGAGAAGGACCTGGAGACATACTCCACCATGGACAAACTCTGTTATCAATTTTTTATGTTCAGATCTGATGCTTATGTCTCTTCATTATTGACTTATTCCTTCTTTATGGTGCACTTCAATTTATGTTCATTTTATACAATTCTTTAATAAGTCACATAAATGAAAAGATCCTGGATCATGTTGGTAGCAGAGAAGTCATATTTGACTTGAATTGTTTAATGTGAATTCTTACTAGGGCCAAGCATAAGCAGGGTGAAGGAAATATTAAGACTTTTAATAAAGAAGTTGGTCATGCATCCCGAAGGAAGAAAATGGACGAAGAGGACAAGCATGATGAACATGAGAAAAAATTCCATATGGTGTTTTATCGCATGTCAGAAATGGTCGAGCGAATGTATGGAGACTACGAGAACAAGATGAAGAAGAAAGGGAAGAAAAAGGAAGCACAAGAAGATGATAATGCTTTAGTGAATCAAGGGGCTGGAGGAGACCCTCCTGAGCCTCCATCTTCACCATCAAGTTCTAGCTCTTCTTCCTCTGAGCATTCTCATCATTCTCATCATTCTATCCATAAAGGTTATTTTAATAAACCATTATTAAAGCTTGATGTAAAATTTTATTTACCTATGTTTAATGGAGATGCCAATCCTGAAAAGATAGGTAATTGGATCCAACGGGTTGAAGTATATTTCCATGCTCAACAGATTGATGAAGAGGAAGTTAAAGTGAAATTGGCCTCTCTTCGGTTGGAAGGCACCGCTCGCGTATGGTGGGAGAGAAAACTTCTGGACATAAGTAAGTGTGGTAATCTTCTTTCCTCATGGTCATAATTTAATTCAAATATAAGGAAGCAATTTTATCCATTGGGTTATTTACATCAAGAAATGATGGAATGGAAAACTTTAAGACAAAGTAAGGTCAAATTGTACAAAGTTTCATGGAATAATTTAGTAAGAAAGCTCTTGCATTAAACATTCCTTTGGATTCTTATGAAACTTTAATGAAGTATATTTACTTCACAGTTATATTCGTCATACTTTACTATTATTTAACCCCACCAATCTTGATGAAGTTTGTGTGCAAGCTACTCACCTTGAGAACAGGCAAAAGCATGTTCAAGAAGATCCCACAACTAAACCTTCCAATCTCCCACATAATAATTTTAAGAAGTTTAAAAGGAAGGAAAAAAATACCACCACTGTAAAGAGGGAAGAAGGAAAACCATATTGCACTCATTGCAAGAAG
The DNA here is from genome assembly GCA_009831015.1 of Picea engelmannii. Taxonomy (NCBI): domain Eukaryota; kingdom Viridiplantae; phylum Streptophyta; class Pinopsida; order Pinales; family Pinaceae; genus Picea; species Picea engelmannii. Next base: position 668,492 of record ML781905.1, on the reverse strand, counting down.
AATGGTCACAATGATGAACACTGTTGGAAACTAAATCCAGAGAAGAGACCAAAAAAATTCGGTGGAAATGGGAAGACAAAGACCTTTGCTACAGTGCAACAAGATCTTGGTTCCGATTCAGGAGATGAAGGAAATATCACAATGGTTGGAGTACAAGGTAAATATTCCCTTCATGCTAGTTCAAATTCCAATAATGAATCTCATGATGATGAAAGAAAGAGGAATGAATTATTTCATATAAGAGTTGTATCTAAGCACACTAAGATAGATACATTATTTGATCTGGGTTCCCAAGTAAATTCAACATCTAAAGCACTTGTCAAAAAGATGGGTCTTGAAACTAAACCACATCCAAAGCCTTATCCTCTTGGTTGGGTATGTGATAGAGTAAAACTTAATGTCACCAAGCAATGTAGGGTCAGATTTTCTATTGCTTCAAATTTCATTGATGAAGTGGATTTGGATGTTGTATCACTTGATATATGTGGCATAGTGCTAGGGAGTCCTTATCTTTATGATAGAAAATAAGTCTTCTTTCATCATGAAAAAAAATATCACCTTACTAAAGGGGGAGTGGAATATATTGTTAGAGCCCACATCATGAGGGTAAACACCACACTTGTTAGTGTAGGAAAAATGAAGAGAATCATAAACACTAATAAGAGATATGTACTCATGGTCGTAAGGGAAAAGGATGTCGGAACATCTGACGCCTTCCAAGGATGTGATCCTTCTCATAAGAAATAATTAATTGATATTGTCTCTAAGTATGATGATATTTTCCAAGAACTAGATGGATTACCTCCTAAGAGGGAAATCCAACATGAAATACAACTTCAGTAGGATTCTTCTCTTCCTAATGTGGGCATGTATAGGATGTCAGTTGTATATATGAAAGAGATAAAAAATCATGTACAAAGCTTATTGGATCAAGGGGTCATCAGGCCCAACTCATCTCCTTGTGGTTCTCCGATCATGATGGTGCCAAAAAAGGATGGCACATGCAAAATGTGTGTCAATTATTGGGCCTTAAATAAAGTCATGGTGAAAAATCGATACCCTCTTCCTCGTATAGATGATTTACTTTATCAATTAAAGAATGTTGTTTATTTCACTAAGTTGGATTTGTGCAGTGGATACCATCAGATCAGGGTTGCAGAATATGATGCATGGAAAACTTCCTTTAAAACCAAACATGGATTGTTTGAGTGGTTAGTTATGTCATTTGGTCTTTGTAATGCTTCAACAACCTGCATGCATGTGATGAATGATGTATTCAGGCCATTCCTAGATGATTTTCTGATTGTATATTTAGACGACATTCTTATATTTAGTGGGACTTGGGATGAACATGTAAGGCATGTAAACCAAGTATTGGATACTTTGCAAAGGGAAACGTTGTATGTAAAATTGTCCAAATGTGAATTTGGTAAGACTGCACTTGTGTACTTAGGTCATATTGTAGGAGGAGGACAAATGAGAATTGATCCTTCCAAGATTGATGTAATTGTAAATTGGCATGATCCCAAAAGTGTAACCAAAGTACGAAGATTCTTAGGTGTAGTCCAGTACTGGAGGAGTTTCAATTCAAACTTCTCTTTTATTGCAGCTCCTTTGCATGCCTTAACCAGTGTGAAGAACACTTTTCAATGGGGAGGAAAGAAACAAAAATATTTCAACACTTTGAAGGAAAATATCAATACCGTACCAGTATTAGCGTTGTTGAATCTTCAATAGCCTTTCATGATCGAGACAGATGCCAATGGGTACACCATGGGTGTAGTATTGATGCAATTTTGTAAGCCTATGTGTTACCACTCTGAAAATTTTAACCAAGTTGTTGTTAACTATCCTACATATGATAAAGAGTTTTATGTATTAGTTCAACGCATAAAGAAATGAAAACACTACTTGTTAGGGAAGGAAACAATCATACATACAGATCATCAAATGTTGGTTATTAACCTATTCTATCTGAGTTTATTGACCCAGGGTTCATGTCTATTCGGGTTTCCAACAAATCCTCTAAAAATATTGGCCCTCCTGGTAAACCAGAAGGCAACACAATGCACAGGGTGCACTGCGTCATCTCACCCAAGATAGTCTTAATGGGTGGATGAAATAATCATGTCTTTATATCCTAGGATTGAGTGAGAGATATAATAACTATGTAAAGGGAGTGCTACTCTAACTTTTTAACGCAATGCATTCCATCTTTACGATTTATGCAAGAATTATAATGACTCATTCATTTATCTTATCAAATAGATACTGAAATACAACAAATACATACATCAATTCAATCACACAACATAGATATTACCGTGGCTCACCCCCTCCTGGGCTATGTCCACAAAGATTTGGCTCTTGTCTATTTTATTATCGTTGTTCTATCATTACAGCGTCACAAACTTTACAATTTCCTTCAGTTGGGTCGATATCTATTATGAGGCGGACTAGATCGCACTAGGATCCTCAGCTTGTGATCTAACCCTCAAGATCTACCCTCTTCCATCCTCTCTAGCTCAAAAGATTACAAAATTAGGTCATACAACAAAATATTACATATCGACTCACTACAACACTTCTCTCTATACTAATGACTAGTCTTCATAAAATCCCTCCTTATGATACCTAAGTATCTATATTTATATGTTTTTGGCATGCATGTGTGCGTGATTTTCTTCCTTCCAGTTGTCTCTTTCCTCGTGCATTCCTTCTTTCCCAAAATCCCCTTTCTTTCTTCTTTGGTCTGCTTCCAATAGGCCCCCAACAGTGACATGTGGCTCGTCCCGAGTCACCTATCCTTTTTTCACTTTGTCGATCTCCTTGGTGATCTCTTGGAACTTTTCCTTGAACTCTGTTGCTTGTGTTTGCACCCACGTGGAATTCTCCTTGAGTGTGTCTACTATATGTGCTGCAATTTCATCACTGATTAATCCTGCACACTCTACCTAAGTCTATTCTATATGTGTCTTGGATTCCTCTACCCATGCCAGAACTTCTTCCACTCACTCTTGAAGTGGTTCCATTTGAGCTTGATGCTCCTTCTTCTATGTTTGCATGGTGGTGAGTTCTGCCTTCAATTTCTTCATATCCTGTGCCCTTTTGATGCACTCTATGATAAGAATTGTCTTTTGCCTCTTCTTTAGGTCTTGGATATATGCGCTTATCCTCTCTTCTTCCTTGTCCCATCGTTGGACTTGTTTATCCTTCTCTATCTTTCTCCAAAGTTGTGTTTCATTCTCGAACAAGTTGGTTGTTTTCCTAACTTGTTGCTCTATCTCCTGTAGCAGCTCTACTACTTCCTTCTTCCTTTTCTCCTTCATTTCTGGTGGGGTGGTGGGTGTGAGATGTTCATGGAGAATATTGATCTCCTTCTGATATTGATTGATTTCCTAAGTAATATGATCAATCTTCTTTGTTGTTGTGAGTTCATCCCCTTGCACAGTTTTTGGAATCTTCTGGTAAGTTCCTGCTACTTTGTGTTCCAGTATGTTTGCGCGCTCCCTCTGCTCTTGGGTCTCAAAATTATATTGTTCACATATTATTTCCAACTCACCCTGCTTCTCCATTGCCTGTTGTAGTCCGATCAAGTCTGTGCATGCCCAAGACTGTACCTCTTGGGTAATGATAACCTGTAACTTGTGTAGAGCCTTGGATGATATCCGAGGAAATACTAGTTGGATTTGGGCTAATACCTTTAGGGGTGTCTACCCCACGATCTCGTCCATGCGCAACATACTGCGTATAATGTGGAATGTTGCGTTTGGCTATGGTATTGTATGGACTATATCTCTCTCTCCTTCTTCCAGTATTTCATCGGTCTATGATGTTCATGTCCCTATTCCCATGCTGCTGCCTGTTGCCTATGCTTCCCTGATTTGTTTGAGGATTTGTTGCATGTTTTCCAACTCCTCTTGAATTCTGTCCTTGTGATGCGCAGCATTGTCAAAATCCTTGGATATACAATCCTGGAACATTCGGGATATCATTTCTCCATATCCTCTATGATCGTATACTGGAGATTTTCTTTGCACCTTCATTTTCTTGCACGCTCCTCCCATATGAGTGGATGGTCACTTATTCAAGCCTATCTCTTGGGGATTGGGACTTGGTGTGGTCCCTTGCACGACCTTGGCCTATTTCTGTTGTTATTTAGTTGGTTGCGTATTATCCTTCTTCCCCTTCTGGGTCCCCGTCTTCGCTATGCCTTTGTTTGTTTGATTTTTCTTTGTCTGGCTTGTCCTTCATTTCTTGGGAACTGGGACTTCTTGAGGTTGTGTTTCTTCCCGCCCTGCCTCCTCTTCTATTGTCCTTTCTGGAAAGTCTTGGGTGAGGACTGGAATCTTCCACTCGTCTTCCCAGTCTTTGATCACCATGTCGATGTCGCCCTCCGTGATACAATAACACATTTTTATCCATTGTTTATTGGTATCCTTCAATGCCTGTATCCACATCGCATGTCGCGTGGCATTGAAGTTGGTGATATAATGATACTGTGTGACAACTTGTGGTGTTATTCTCCACATGTTGGATATGGCCTCCTGTAAGTCTCGAAGGTATCCGTCAAACAAAGTTGCATTCATTTTGTTGTGCTTAGCACCTGCGTGACACCAAGTGATACATACCTCTCTCCATAATTCAGCTTGGATATAGTGTCGAATAATGTGTAACTCGGTTCCTTCCATCATACGATAACTATCAATAGGAGTAGCCATGAGTAGTGAAATTATGTTCCGAGATCCTGCACATCTTTGCAGTCATCCAGAAACAATTTCAAGAGATAGGGTGCCCAACTACCGGATGTGCCCTCGGCGCACTGAGTTTCTACTATGACGACCTCGGCAGAAACTTTCTCTCTGCGAAATTTCCTTAGCAGCTTGCAGGCCAAGATTTTTGCGGCCATTTGTGTTGCGGCATCATTGATCCTCTTGATTATGATTCCTCACATCCCCCTGTCAGTACCATATTTCTTCTTCATTTCCTCTGCAAGTGATTTCTCCTTTGTCTTATCATCAAGGAATTGTGCAGGATCCATGCCCCAGGATGGCAACCCTGTGATGTGCGCAATAAGCTCTACGTCTATCAAGATGATATTGTCCAAGCAAATTTCCCCGCCATGTGTGACTGCTAATAACTGTTTGACACAACCGATTGCGTACTATCCTCTACCAAAGTGCGGTATATCCAGCAGACCTAAAATCCCCTTTTTCTCCAATCCTATTGCCCATTGGAGTGGTTGGTCAATCGGTGCCCTGACCGCATTCACTCCCATATTCTGTAAGTATACCCTCTTTTCAAATTATGGGAACTTGTCTATGTCTACTACATCATGATCTAAGTATTTCAGCTTGTCGATATGCCCCAGCAAGACTAGATTCACCTATACCCCATCTTGTATATGTGGTAAAACAAGGGATTCCATGGGTTGCTTGCGAGATGAACTAGGTACCTGCTTCTTGTCTTTCTTCAGTGGTGGATGGCTAGAGGTTCCAACGGTCATCGTTTGTACTTCAGAATACCATTCTGACCAACCCGTGACATCCTCTACTATTCCCTTCAGTGGGTGGTCTGACACAGTTGTTTGAGATTTGTCTGGATCAACTGTTGCTTCCTGATTCATCGTCATTCCATTGGCTCTAGGATTTGCTTCAGTGTTCTCTGGTCGTGCCTCCTTCAAGTTTTATGTATCATGGTTCTGCTTCTCCTGTGCCTCTACTATAGTATCTACATTCATTCCCTCCGATGTTGGATTTTGGGTTTCTTCCAACACAAGTGTGGGTTCACCGGTGTTGTGTCTGGGGATGGGATTTCATCGATATTAACGACCTCCGGTGACTACTGTTCACCTTCATCCAACTGTACTCATGGCCTGGTTTTAACTCTGGTTTGTATGGTAGTCTAGCTTGATTCTTCTTTATTTGGTGGTGCCATGGTGGTGAGTGTTGAACATCTGCTGAGTTTGAATGGTCTCTGTGATATCTGTGAACTCTTCTCTGTGCTCCTTCACCTCTATCACACTCTGTCTATTTTCTTTTTTCAAATAGGATCCTTGCCCCTGCATCCATGTGTTGTATGGGCATTGCATGAAGCTTGTAGAGGACTCTACCTTAATTATGGGTTCAATTCACCTATGATTCTTTCATACTTGTCATTACTCTTCCTTGCCATCTCCAGTTGGCACGATTAATGTGGCATCCCATCGATCCTTTCCGTCATTCAATTATGTATACCTCTGTCTTTTTGTAATGCTTTTGTCATGTTTTCGTTTCTCGCTTGTTTCCCTTTTTGAACTAGCCATTATCCTTATCCTTGACAAGTTTGTATTCCTAAGTGTGTGTGCTCCTTCTTCTTTCAGCCCACTATGCTGCTATTGGTATTTTTTAATATCCTTTTTTTTTTTCACTGCACAGTGCATGGTCGAATGTCCTTGTACAACTTCAGTCAACTCCCCTTGATCATCCCTCTGAGTTCTACACCTCATAAGTCTTTCAACTGTACAGCTCCTCCATCTGTGATAGATTTTACTTCGTACGGTCCTAACCAATGTATTCTTAGCTTTCCTAGTTGCTGAAATGATTTATTGTCATACATTAATAATAGATCTCCTTCCTTGAAAATTTTCTTCTTGATGTGTCTATCATGCCAAGATTTGTCCCTTGCTTTCTGAAATTTTTGGTGGAACCCTGCTAAGATATGATCTTCCTCCATGGTCATCAACTAATTTAGTATCTCTTATACTATGCCTCATTTTTTCATGTGTGTAATTGTTGCTATGCGCACGCTTGGTACTATAAATTCTACTGGTACTACTACTTCTTGGCCATATACTATTTTCAATGGCGTGTGCCCTATCAACGTTTTGCACGTAGTCTTGTAGGCCCACAATACTATCGGTATTTTGAGGTCCCAATCATCCCTGTTGAAATTACAGATATTTTTCAGTGCATTCTCCAAGATTTTGTTAAATGCCTCTACTGTGTCATTTTCCTGTGGATGATATGGTGTGCTCTTATGATGGTGGACTTCAAACTCTTCGATCATAGCATTGATAGTGTTGTTAATGAAGTGTGTGCCTTGGTTGCTCATCAAAAATCTTGGGCAACCAAATCAAGTGATTACTTGTTCGAATAGAAAGTGTGTTGTTGTTTATGCATTGCAATCCTTCACTAGTGTGGCTTTCGCCCATCTTTGTAGGTACTCCATCATGGTAATGATGTACCTTGCTCCTGTTCTTTTCACTGGTGGTTTGATTGGTCCCACAAAGTCTATTGCCTACTTATTGAATGTCTGCAATTTTATCGGTGGTCGTAATGGCATCTTGTCCCTTATGTTGGGTTTACCTACCCTTTGATAGACATCGCATCTCTGGCAGTACTCCTTTGAGTCTCTGTGAATGATTGGCCACCATAGTCCTGCATGAAATACCTTCTGTGCGGTAGCTTTGTCTACATAATGTCCTCATGTTATTCCCTCATAGGATTATGTTAGTACTCTTGGTCTTTCATGTTCTAACACGTATCTACGCAAGATGTTGTCTGTGCCCATTTTTGTATAAATGTCCCGTGATCATTTGATAGTGTGCAACTCGGACTACCAGGTTTTTTTTCAGTGTGGTGTTATATTCCTACGGCGCAGTACCTGTGCTTAAGTACTGAATGATATCTGCAAAGTATTCATCAACGAGCTGGACTGAAAATAGTTTTGTGTCTGGGAATTTGTCTTCTAAATTCATAGATTCTTATCCATTTGTGACCCTTGACAGGTGGTCAAGTCCTGCATTCAGTTTTCCTGGCCTGACTATGACTTCAGATTCAAATTATTGAAACAACAATAACCATCGATAGATTCTCCCGCCCAACACTGGCTTGTTGACTAGGTATTTCAAGGCTGAGTGATCTGTGAACATCCTAAAGTGTTTTCACAATATGTAGTGTCTGAACTTCTGTAGTGCATAGACCATAGCTAGGCCTTCTCTCTCTATAGTGTTATAGTTCTACTTGGATTCTTATAGCTTCCTACTCGCAAATGCTATGGGGTGATCCAAATACCCCGCTCATGGTTGCACCAATATAGCTCCAAGTGCTATGGTTGATGCATGTACATGTACGTGGAATGTATTTTCCCAGTCTGGAAATACCAATATTGGCACGGTGACCATATTTTCCTTCAAGGTATCCAGACTGTGTTGACACTTGTCATTCCACTGAAAATTTGTGTCTTTTCTTAACAGTTTTTCCATTGGTGCAGTAATTTGTGTGTATCCTTTGATGAACTTTCTATAGTATCCTGTGTGCCCAAATGTTGTTTTTAGCTGACAGACTGTTTTTGGTGGTGGTAAGTTAACAATTACTGCAATCATTGCAGGATCTACTAGTAAACCTTGTTTACATACTATATGGCCTAGTAGTATCCCAAAATGTGTTCTGAATATGCATTTCTTTATGTTTAATGATATCTGGCACTATCTGCATCTTTCTAACATTAGTCGTAATACTTCTACATGTTCTTTCAACAAACTATATACTATCCAATCATCCAAGTATACCTCTAGAAACTGGTGGATGAATTCCTTAAACACAACGATGAAGAATCTGGAAAATATCGTTCACTACTAAATTTGAACGTTTTTGCGATGAAGTTTCGTCGGAATAGGGTCGTTGTTGCGACCAAGATGATTTTTTTTTCGTCGGTCTAGTGACCACACATGGATCTTCATCGGTCTAGTGACCGGGAAAAGAAGCCTATTCACAATAGGGAAAAGTCACCATTCGTCGTTCCATCGACCAAGATTAGTCGTTCTAGCGACCAACTTTAGTTACAAGCCTTGCAATATCTCTAAGGAAAACATAACCTTGGTCACTCTAGTGACCATAGTTAGTCGGCATAACGACTAATATTAGTCGCAAGAGCAACCAAGACAACCCTGGAAAACTTAGTCAATAAACTACGGTTAGTTGGTAGAATGACGAAGATTAGTTGCTAGACCGACCAACCCTGAAGTTAAAAAGGTCCAACGAAATACGAACACGTAGTCACTAGAGCGACAAAGTTAGATACTTTGTGACCAAATGGATATACAAGCGATGAACCTGTTCGTCACTAGAGAGACGAATGTTGGGTTTGTTTTTAAAAAAAAATATTCCATTCACACAAGAATAAGCCCAGACTAGCAAGCTACAGAAGCATACTTTCATTATGTACTTGGGAGCTGGCACCGGAGTCAACCCCCTAATGGTCAATACCGGTGATCCAATTTACCTTGTCATTTCTAGATGTAAGCACCATTGTGATGAGTGTCAATCCATGCCAGGGGATTTAATATCGAGCCTCAAATTGTGGAAGGTGAATCTAGAGCATTGGGTGGAGGATCTTTCATAGCATCAGACCTCCCTTATGGAGTAGTTGGGCACTATTAAATCGAAGGAATTCATGTTAGATGTGGAAAATCAATGCCTAAGAGAAAAATCCAGTGAACAAGAAGCTGAAATTTAGAAGCTACAATGACATGTAAAGAAGATGGAGCATGAGCAATCACCCAGGTTGGCATTCTATAGGCACAAGTACATTTAGAAGTCTTCAATGGGTTTGCTCCCAATAAAAAATATGTCACTCGATGAGGACCAAAAAATGGAGCATCCACATTTTCAATAGGCTTAGAGGTCAAATACTACCGATCCACCAACTATTGGAAGCGTTGAAACTAGAGTGCAAGGGCATGGAAATTTTCATGTTTTTCTATAAATGATTTGTAGGGTAAAATTGTTTTGTTAATATTCCTTGATAGTCCTTATATTGAAGGTTAGCATCATTAACTTCATCCTTGTAGTGACGATGACATGTATAATAGGAATAATAATAGATGGCCTATCTCTCTTGACTATGGAATTTGGGAAAGGATAAAGACATAATAAATGAGAACCAATGCCCTTTTGAATGCCAATGAAACTTGTAGTGGAGAAATGCAAAGGCCCTTTTCAAAGAAAGGATGAATATCAAAATATAGTGATGATTCCCAGTTTTTGGAGGACCAACTGCCATATGGAAAACTACAATCAAGTAGTGAACTATTGTGAATGATCTACTTTCTATGATATGCTAAACTTTTGCAACATGAGCTTTCCAAATAAAATCAAGAATCACGGTTCTCATAACTTGAAAACCAAATATGGACACACCATTGAAATCAACTTCATAAATCCACATAATTAAAATATGGTCAAATCACACGTAATACTAAAATAAGGATAGTTTCCAAAGTTGAGAGTCTAGTATGGATACCAAAAGAAGGTAGAGAAAGAACTGCAAGAGTTTCAGTAGTAGAGGATAGAAATAAAGTGTTGACACAAAGGGTGGATATCTTATATACACAAACAAAATGAAACTAGGTCTTATGTTTTAACATAACGGAGAAGGGACCACCAGTGTTGAACATGACACACCCACCACTCAGAAAAACAAAGTGGAATACTTTTCACACTCAAAGATTGAAATTGTCGATATCCAATTCATGGATGCAAAGATGAATCATCCTCAAAATATAATTGTATTTATACTTACCCTGAAATTACAACAAACATGGATAACATAGGCGATGACACCAAAGGTAGACATAAACAGTGAAATAATAAGCAAACAATATCACCTTGGAGAGAATTGGTTAAAAAAATAACGCATTCATCAGATGGACAAGGGGTTCTAGTATTAAAAAGGGCATTCCTTCCACTCACAGGGCATGTGGAATGGAATAAGAACCTTGATACTGGATTGTTTTAAATATCCTATTCATAGTCTGGACAAAGACAATACACATCTCATTACTGAACTCAATTGAATGATAAGAATTTATTCCCATTGCTACAATTAATCACCACACAACACATAAATCTAAATTATGGCATAAACTAGGACTCAAATCCAAATTTAAGAAAAACATCATTTCCTTATTTATGATAAATGATTATAAGTTGCACTTAACTATAGGGAACATAATTACAATTGTGTGCTTGTCACAGATTAAACTATACCATTAGCTCAAGGAAATATTTAATAAACAAGTGACCAAAAGAACAAACCCACACAAACATGGTGACAACAACAATTGCAAGGTGTAATTATATGGAACTTAGTATGTAAATATAGTTAGAAGGAACATGATCCAAGTTATTGGCTTTAGTCAGTTAATGCCCTAGATGAAAAATATAGAGTAATTTTGGAGACAACCAAACACAGTTACAATGGTATGTTGTTCTAGACATTGCAATAAATCAAATAATATATTAATCGCCCCAAAACTTCCAAGAATGGGGGACTGTGTTAGAGTGAATCTATATCTAGAATTGAAATGGAGGGACTGTCTTTGTAATAGTTATGTCAGTCCTAAATTGAGTGCCAAGTTAGTAGCTTTAGTAGCTTTAGGGAGCTATAGATATTAGGTCTAGATGTCTTGCGTTAGGCCACTAAGAGTCTAGGACTTCTAGGCTTACAATGTAGGTTAGGTTTAGGGTAGGCTGAGGTATGCAGGGGTAGCCTAGGTTAGGTTAGGAGGTTCGAACCTCCTAGGAGGAGCAAGAAGCATATGAAGAGGATGATGAACCTTAGGGTCACTGCATTCAGTGTGTACTACATTTATTTAGGCTAGCAACAGTGTTGGATAGAGAGACATACCTTGGGGATTGTGCCTGACACCATGCATCCTTAACACTCATGGAGTCAGCATAACTTTGTCTTCTTAAATTCAAATTTCCTAAAAAAAATCATTGATCTCCACATTCATTACGAAATATCATGATAGTCATAAATCAACCAAAAAACACGTTAAACCAGTCCTTAACAAGATCCATACCTTTGATTGGTGGGGTGCCTCCAATGTTGCTCCTCTCCATCCTTCGATTCATCACATGACTTAATTATATTTCAGAATAGTAATTAAAGATGTAACAACCTCTACAAATTAATGACTAAAGATGAATACTTGAATGAGCTTCTCTTTGTTTTGAGAATAAATTATTCTCTACTGAACAGGACCAACCACGTGAAGGTGGAAGCTTTTTTGGCCCCTCCCCCCCTCTTAGATCACTCTCATTTCCCCATACCCAATCTATCTAGATTTTACAACTATAATTAGAAATGACAGTAACATTAAATGTAAGAAAAAAACATTCATCACCATGTGCTAAAACAAAAAACATGAAAGCAAATAACATTCATGACATGTAGGAAAACAAAATATATTACATTGGACCAGAAATATATTCGATTTATATTAATAATAAAATGTCTAATCATTTGTTTTTCTTCTTCTTCTTCTTCTTGGTCTCCATGAAAGCACAAATTAAGTCATCATCCTAATTTAACTGATCCCCCATAGTTATTGGGCCTTCTTGAAGTGTTGCATCATCAATACTCAAAACCTCATGCCATGATGAACTTCTAGTATTTCAGCGTGGTGGTTGAGGATGCGCATGGGAATCCACTTCTGCAACAACAAAAAAAATTCAAGTGATATTATTATTCACTGTTCCTAGGGAAATTTAATTAATATAGATTTAATTACAATGTTTTATACTTGGATTAGTCGGTGCAGTAGAAATAGTAGTTGGTGGCCGCATTGTTGTTTTTACACTTGTTTATCTCTACTCTCTATCGGCATCTACACGCTCTGCCATATGAAACAATATAAGTATTTAGTACAAAATATACCCTAAAAATTAATACTCATTGAAAAATGGAAAAACATTAAAAATGCGCGCATACCACTATGTAGTGGTCCTTCGGCAACAACGCTTGGATCAATATGGGGGTTGAGATGTGGTTCATTGGGTACATTAGGAGCATTGGTAGCATTATTACTCTACCACGAATGTGGAAAAGACACACTTTGTTTTAAATTTTAAATGAATAAAAAATATATTTTACATTACAAGTAATCAATGAGTAAAAACTATTCGACAAGTTTTTAATTTCATTTTATTTACCATGTCCTACAGAGAGACACATGGTGATTGCCCCAAGCTTCTTCGTCATGCTACCACACCATCAAAACCCTACGTGAAACCGACCTTTAGATATTCTTCTGTGGCTTCGTCGTTGAACAAATCCCCCTGCATTGAGCAATATCAAAATCATTAGTCACTAGCTGCAATGAATTAGATATTTTGTGACGATGATAAAAAAAAAAAGTAAAATGTTTAGGCACTTACAACCTGTTCCTTCAATCTCCTGTAACCACCTTGGCCCAATTTATGTTGGCCGTGTTTGTCTTGTCTTTCCTTTGTTGCCTTGGAAGTGTCTTGGAGTCTACGCAATATTTTGAAATATGTTAGATATTGATTTTTTTCCTCGTAAAGTAAACAAAAGACCATCATAGTAAATTGAAAACACCTCTTACCTTCCAGGGCCAGGTGGTTTCTTCCCTTGTGCTTTCATCGCTAATTCTCTTGCATCAAGAATAATTTATTTCCACTCCCTCTCGGGGACAACCAAAGGGAGTTTGCACTTGGGGTCCTGTACTAATTTATTCCTATACGCCTCTCTAACATGTTTCAAATTCTTTCTGGTCCTTTTTAGGACTTCCATCTTATTGAACGAGTCACCAAACTCGCCAACCAGTCTGGAGATAAGAACGCTTTTCAATTTGGAATTTTTTCGATTCCATCGTAGTCAAATGGTCGACCCAAAAAGTTATAATGCATAGTCATGCAAACTATTGCAAAACAAATTGTTTCCTGTAAAAAATTGTCATCATTAGTAATTTAAATCTCACTGATATGTGATTGTTTAAACAATTATATAATAGGAATCTTGATAAAGACATATATTAAATACCCGGTAGTGTACTAGTTTTAGAGGAACCATGTCCTAGTCGACCAAAAATGATACCATGGTTGTTCCTGTGCTTTGGATACATGTAGCACTGGGGTGATAATCAACGGAAGAGTGATCAATTACATGATCATGTACACCACCTGCACAATCTGGTGTATGTTGTGGGGCCGTGGCATCACCCCTAGAAGGTAGAGAATCGGTCTCAGGCGACACATTTGTGGTGAAAAATATCCTCGTGGCTACGTGGCCATGCGGGTTCGATGTTGTAGTCCTGCTGCTGCTACCAGGACCTTCCCCTTCCCCTCTCATCGATCTCACAAAATTCTACAATGAGAAATATGTGTTAATTTCATATATCAAATTACAAAATTTAAAACCAAAATTTGATATTGTTAGATGACATGACTTACCCCATAATTTTCTATCTTAACACGTGATTCAACTATCCTTAGGAAATACTCATTTGTTTTCGGCCCAGTAGCGACCAAATCCTGGAATTCCCTATTGGCCTTTCTTAGGGACAATTCTATTGTCTGCAAGGGGTCTCTAGAATCAAATATCTCTTCATCGCTTATATATTAATCATTTTCAGTTGATGTGGTGCTAGGAACAGGACCTCAGCCCCAATCAATGCCTTTTCCATGCTCAGGGACAAGTTTGCCCCGATCACCACTCTGGCAGAATTTCAAGAAGAATGTTAGTACGTTCAAGAAATATTGAAAAAACAATATATGAAATAATGGAATATTGGAAAATATTATCAAATGAAACATTCACACATACAAATTAGAAAATATTTGGAAATGAAACATTGAGTAAAAATTAGCAAATGGAAAATTCAGAAATAAAATAAAATTTTGTCACAAATGAAACATTCACAAATTAAGTAATCCCTTCTTAAGTTTGGGTATAATGGGTTTTGTACCGTAGCAAAAGAAGACGTTCCTGGGTCGACTCGATTCAGATTGTAATCGACCAGCAACTCTTTGCCTGTCGTTATTGTTTTCACCGCACATAAAAATATCCTATTACCTTCACGCTCCTCAAAAATGAAATTGGGTTCCTTTCTTGTCATCCCAGGCCTTGTATTGTTTATAAAACTTGCAATATTCCCTGATGCCTTTGGCCTTCCATCAATATACATAGTCACTCCTTTATTTTTATTATTTTCTTTCAGTTGTATATAATTTGCGGCGAATACGTATCTCCGCATACTAGGCATATATTGGACCAGCCTCAACCATGCTCCATAAGTGTAACATGGTCCAACATACTCAAACAATTCAACCAATCAGCCATATTTTACCTTTATGACATCCATGGAGAATAAACCAAGGCCATGGATGGATGATGGGGCAATGCAATACATCCTCTCATTAACACATAAATCGATGTCCAACTCTGGTAGTTCCTTGGGTACCCACTGTTTCAATAGGTGTGTGTACCTCAAGGGAACCTTGATGTCACCTATGCTCTCATCGTCATAAGAGAATGATCCTCCTTCAACAAGAAAGAATTTCATGCGCCTACCAAACGTTCTTCTGAACTTTTCACCTCTAGTTGATTTCGCCTTGTTACATGCGTTGGATATATACATATTTGATCATCGTTGATCATCGCCCGAGCTATATGATAAGTCTGATAGATAAATATTTGGTTGTACCTACACTACATCAAGGGAGAAGGAAATGTTATGCCAACGATCTTCATATTATAGTATAGCTAAATATAAACATTGAAAATATAAGGGAAATGTAAGGATATTGCTCACGATAACTATAACTAACTCATTGTTAACTATCTCACTGTTAGAAAGACATTAATTATATTGACTCCGCTCACCCTTTTCTGAGACTCTTTTTCCTTTTCTGAATTTTCATCTTCCTCATTAATTAATAAAGTGCTTTCCATTTGTGCTTTCCATTTTAACTCAACAACAAAGTGATATTTGTGTTTTAGGGTCCTAACCCGCACATAGGTAGAGCAATATATTTGGATGTAATAAAGGTCAATATTAATAAGGCCTTTCAATAAAATAGAATAAGGCGAATGTAAGAAGACCTAATAGAAGCTTCCGCTTCTAGAAGGATCTTCCTCTAGATGCTTCTCTTGATAGACATATTTAGTATAAATAAGGGTCGAGGGTATGAAAACCCTAGCTTGGAGATTATTGTAACAGAGCACTGCTCAACTAGAGGTTGCCCCCTCGAAGAGGCCCGTGAACATTGCTTTCTGAATCAAAGTGTTATTTCTGTTGTTGTTCTTATATCATTTCTATGTTATTGTGGAGATTAAGTTGGTTATATCACTGTTATTCTGCCATTTCTAGCATTTTATTTCTGTTCTGCATACTTTTTATATTTGGTATATTACAAATGGTATCAGAGAACTTTCCTTGGCAGAAATTGTGGGAAATTTTTTTTCAGGGTAGAGACGTATTCTGACATCTTTAAGCCACAGAGATCTATCGTTACACGCATAAACCCGCATTTGAGGGATTCATACACGCAAGAAATACAAGTGGTTCTTAAGCGCACATATGTTGGCCACCCTTGTAACCCCTGTTGGTACCCCTTTGAGTGGTAGCGCATCAGACAACACCTGTGTATGGAATCAGCCTAGATTTCTTGAAGCCCTCTTTAGATAAACCAATCGATCGCCTGACTGCTATAGTGCCACCGAGAACAACACTCGAGAAGATACTCTCTAGTACCTAGGTAGTCGAGTAGTACGGCTAAGGGTATGGTCTATCCTCCATAGTTAGTGCCCTGAGATATTGGGCCGAGTATTATTGTTGGACCTCACATGTATATCAGAGAGCTATAGCACAGGGAAAACCCTTGTCTGTAGAACCCTTGAATACCTAAACCTTGGGGGACAGAAACATAAACAAATTAAAACAGACAAGATCTGTTGCCGCATAACTGTGTTTGGGTTGCCAAATCACTACACTTTTCTTACAGGTTAAGCATTTGAGGATTTCATCGTTGCAGTATTCTTCAAACCGAAGTATTATTTGAGACCTATTCCATTGGATCCATCTCTTCTCCCTTATCACATTCATCCATATCATTTTTCGGCAAAATTTTTTAACCCGCCTGCCCCTTTTCAGTTCACCCATCCTCATGGCCCATACCCATAGCCAAGACCTGGAAGCTCGCTTCAACACCTTGCAATCTGGTTTCCTCGAGACCCAAAAAGAACTGAAACAACTTAGTGCCACTATTTCCTCCATCGATACATCCATCAATACAACCATAAATACAACCATGCAGTCCTCAATGGAGGAAGTCAAACAAGAACTAACCACCCAACTTGAATCTGTCTTTGCATCACTCTGCACCAAACTGAAGATCCCTATTGATGACCCTTTCTCTGACGCACCTCCAAAGACTGAAGGTGAACATTCCTCCCATTCCCATACCTTTTAGCACCATCACTTTCAATGTGACCTACGCCTTCTACGGGTGGATGTGACCAAATTTGATCGCTCAGACCCCACTGGTTGGGTAACCCAAATGGAACATTATTTCTCTTTATACGGCATTATAGATGACTTGGCCAAACTCTAGTATGGTGTTCTCCATCTAGATCAAGAACGTTGGCAATGGAGAAAAACTTCCCGTCAAGGGTATATTGCTTGGACCCAATTTGTGACTGAGATTTATGAATGCTTTGACACTGACACCAACCATTTGGGTCGTTTGACAAAGTTGAAACAGTCAGGAACAGTAGAAGACTTCATAGCTGCCTTTGAGAGCCTGGATTTTCAAACAGAGGGCATGACTGATGCTTTCTTTCGAGAGTGTTTTATCAGTGGCCTCAAGGATGAGATTTGGGCCCATGTCCTCATGGCTCAACCTTCGAGTTGGGTGGAGGCTACTAAAAAATCTAAAGAAGAAAAATAGGTTGTATCCTCTCAAAACCGTAAACCCTCCTTTATCCCTCGCCCTAAACCCGTAAATCCCACTACTCCCTCTGCCCCATTAAAGATCCAAAAATTGACCAGGGATGAAATGGTTTAACACCAACTCAAAGGCCTTTGTTATAATTGTGATGACAAATATTTCCCGGGCCACAAGTGTAAGGAACAAAAGCTTTTTATGGCCATATCTGAGGATATTTTGGAAGAGGATGTTGAAACTCCCCTTATGTCTGAGTCACCTAAAATCACTGACATAACCCCTCCCTCAGAACCTCCCGAAGTGGAACCGATCATTTCCCTCAATGCTCTCACTGGCTTCTTTGCCCCCCAAACCCTCAAGTTAATCGGTTACATCAAGCATCAGAAGGTCAACATTCTGGTTGATAGTGGAAGCACCCATAATTTTATTGATCGCCGCATTGCCTAAGAAACTCATTGCTACATCCATGTCATCAACAATTTCCAAATCATGATTGCCAATGGTGGTTCCATGAAATGTGGAGAGAGCTGTGAAAATGTGTGTGTCCAAATCGGTGACTACCACCTAAAATCCCATATGTTTGCTATAGACATGGGCGGTTGTGACATTGTGTTGGGTGCATATTGGCTAAGGACTTTGGGTCCCATTCTCATGGATTTTAAGGAATTAACCATGAAATTCGACCAGGAAGGCCACCAATATAAATTCCAAGGCATCATTGTTGGTTCACCTGAGGTCATTAGTTCCTATTGCATGGAAAAGCTACTCAAAAAAGGTCATTCTGGTTTCACTGCCCAACTCTATGCCATACAAGCAACAGAGACACCCCTGGTGCCGCAAGACCTCCAAGCCCTCCTTTCTAAACATCAAATGGTATTTTCCACTCCCCAAGGACTCCCTCCTTCCCATGGTGTTCATGATCGTTCCATTCCCCTTGTACCCAGAAGCCTTCCTCCCAATATCTATTTGTATCGCCACCCCTTTTCACAAAAAAATGAAATTGAGAAAATGGTCCAGGAACTCCTTAATGCAAGCATTATCTTCCCTAGTACGAGCCCTTCCTCTTCTCTTGTATTTATGGTCTTGAATAAAGAAGGTTCTTGGAGAATGTGTCCTGACTTCTGAGCCCTCAACAAACTGACCATTAAAGAAAAATTTCCCATTCCTATCATTGATGACATCCTGGATGAATTGAGTGGCGCCCAATTATTTACTAAACTTGATCTTCGCTCGGGCTATCACCAAATACGTATGAAAGATACAGACATTCCTAAGACGGCCTTTCAAACTCATGAGGGCTACTATGAATTTTTGTTCATGCCCTTTGGCTTGTGTAATGCCCCACCACCTTCCAAAGCCTCATGAATCATGTATTTCGTCCCTTTCTCCGTCATTTTGTCTTAGTTTTCTTTAACGATATCCTCATCTATATCAAAACCTGGACAGACCATCTTACTCATGTGGATTGAGTTCTCCATCTACTCCCTCAGCACTAACTTTTCCTGAAACAGTCTAAATGTGCTTTTGGTGCCTCAGAAGTAGAATACTTGGGTCATCTCGTTGGCAAGGATGGCGTCAGGGTGGATCTAAAAAAGATTGAAGCTATGCAAGACTGGCTGCACCCAAAGACTCTCAAAAGCTTGCATGGATTTCTAGGCTTATCAGGGTATTATCGCAAGTTTGTTAAGAATTATGGAAAGATTGAAACACCTCTCACTGCTCTCCTCAAAAAGAACTCTTTCACTTGGAATCCAACCATTGCTCAAGCTTTCCAAACCTTGAAGATGGCCATGTGCACCACTCCGATTCTGGCCCTTCCTGATTTCACAAAGACCTTTGTGTTGGAATGTGATGCCTCAGGGAAAGGAATCGGTGCTTTCCTTATGCAAGAGGGTTGACCTTTGGCCTTCACCAACAAGAAACTATCTGAAAGGAATCTTGGCAAACCCATCTATGAAAAGGAAACATTGGCTATTCTACATCTCGTTGATCTGTGGCGCCCTTATCTCTTGGGGTAGCATTTCCAAATTAAGACAGACCATCAAAGCCTCAAGTACTTTCTGGAACGACGCATTTCCTCCCCAGAGCAACAAAAATGGGTGACTAATCTCTTTGGATATGATTATGAGATCATTTACAGGAAAGGAAAAGACAATGTGGTGGTGGATGCACTATCCCAAAAATATGAAGAAGAAGGATCCCTTTTTTCTCTTTCCTTCATTGTACCAAATTGGCTCCAAGATGTTTGCCAGGAATGGCTACAAGATCCCAAAAGTTCACATCTGATCCAGCAATTGCAGACCAATGCTCCATCTCCCCTAGGGTACTCTTGGCTCTAGGATGAGCTTCGATACAAAGTCCGTTTGTATTTAAGTAAACAATCAAAGCTTAAATCCACAGTACTTTCTGAGCTTCATGCTACACCCACAGCGGGGCACTCTGGGTTCACCAAAATCTATGAAAGGGTCAAACATTATTTTTTATGGGATGGTATGAAACAGGACATCCGTAATTTTGTTTTTGAATGTGATGTGTGTCAATGCAACAAGGGAGAAACAGTCAAATCTCCAGGCACACTACAACCGCTTCCGATTCCGCCTACTATTTGGAAGGATATCTCTATGGACTTTATTACCGGCTTACCCAAATCAGGAAATAAATCAGTCATAATGGTGGTTGTGGATCGCCTTTCCAAGTATGCTCATTTCCACCCATTTACTGCATCCACAGTGGCTCAAATTTTCATGGACCAGGTCTTCAAGATTCATGGCATGCCGCACTCTATTTTTTATGATCGTGACCCAACTTTCACAAGAAATTTTTGGCAGGAACTATTCAAGCTACAGGGCACCCAATTGCATCTCAGCACAACTTATCATCCCCAAACTGATGGTCAAATGAAAGTTGTCAACAAGTGTTTGGAAACATATCTGAGGTGTTTTGCCTCTGAAAAGAAAAATCAGTGGGCTCAATCATTACGCCTAGCTGAATGGTGGTACAACACTTCCTACCATACAGCTACACGCATGACTCCTTTTGAAGTGGTATATGGACAGAAGCCACCTTCATTTCTCTCATACATACTGGGTACCTCGAAGGTCCAGGCGGTTGACCAAATACTTATAGTTCGAGAGGATATTCTCTATGCCCTCAAAGAGAACTTGGTCATGGCACAAAATCGCATGAAGCAACAAGCAGATCAAGGTTGCTCTGAACGTCAATTTGTAGAAGGGGATCAGGTGTTTCTATGACTGCAACCATACAAGCAAACTTCCCTCAAGGCTGAGCATTGTCAGAAGCTAGCGCCCAAATTTTATGGTCCTTATACAGTTCTCAAGCGTGCGGGACAAGTCTCCTATCAGTTAGCTCTGCCCAGTCATTCAAAGCTACATATTGTTTTTCATGTTTCATGCTTAAAGAAGGTGGTTGGAACTCGGTGCCAAATTCAAACCAACCTTCCCAGGTTAGATGAAGAAGGATCCATTTGGCTACAGCCAGAAGTAGTTTTGGACTAGCATGAGCGTTGCCTACGTCAGAAAACCATCAAGGAAGTGCTAGTCCAGTGGAAAGATACAACCCCAGCGGATTCCACTTGGGAACCAACTACCATTCTGCAGCAATTTCCACATCTCAAGCCTTGAGGACAAGGTTGTTTTTAAGGGGGTGGACATGTTAGGGTCCTAACCCACACATAGGTAGAGAAATATATTCGGATGTAATAAAGGTCAATATTAATAAGGCCTTTCAATAAAATAGAATAAGGCATATGTAAGAAGACCTAATAGAAGCTTCCACTTCTAGAAGGATCTTCCTCTAGATGCTTCTCTTCATAGACATATTTAGTATAAATAAGGGTCGAGGGTATGAAAACCCTAGCTTGGAGATTATTGTAATAGAGCACTACTCGACTGGAGGTTTCCCCCTCAAAGAGGCCCGTGAACATTGCTTTCTGAATCAAAGTGTTATTTATGTTGTTGTTCTTATATCATTTCTGTGTTATTGTGGAGATTATGTTGGTTATATTACTATTATTCGGCCATTTCTAGCATTTTTATTTCTGTTCTGCATACTTTTTATATTTGGTATATTACATTGTGTGTCCTATCAAAGAGAGGGAAACAAAATGATTTTCTTAGATGCAAAGTAGGAAATCGTGTGCCCTAACAATTAAAAATAATTCAATAACATAAGATTTTACAATTTTCTAACAAAAGGAAAACTCTACATGGACTCTTCTTTAATGTTGATGATTTGATCAATCAATGAACTAATGGAAAGAACAACAGGAGGGGGGGAGGTTAATGCCAAAATGTTAACGCACAAACTAGCAAGTTGGATATGGCAAGGTAGCCTAGCTAGCAAAGCACTAAGGAACATAACAGGATCCCCCCGAAGGTGTCACAATGGATCAAGTTCTCTCTGCTTATGTCTATGTATTCGTGCAATAGACCAAGGGAGGGTTCCCTACTACTTCCGTAGTGACATGTATCCGTGCAATAGATATGTCAAGACAGTATAGATTTAATGATCGGTATCCAATGAGAGATGTGCACAACCAACTCTATGGGTGGAGCCCAAAAATACTCGATGATAGGTGGGCTTGGTAGTTTGTGGGAGTGGCACAGATGCTCAGGAAAAACACACTACAAGAAGACAGGTGTCTGTAAGGGCTATGGATTCATATGTACTCATAAATTTGAATGATATGACCTCGGGATAGAATATACTGAGCTATATATATGGCTATATATGGATATCAAGGTTTATGTATGTGTGTCACTGTTATTCAATATGTCAAGCATACCTTTACTTGATTATTGTTTTACCTCTAAATTCCCCTCTCGAACATTTACCTTTATTACATCCTTCCCTCGGATTTGGCTTCCTCTTTTTCCTCTTCTCCCAACTTTATATGCTTGTGATTTTTTTTTAAAATTTGAACTCTTCCCCTCTCTAAATCCCATTTAGACTTAGCTACTTCCTTATTGTAAGTTTTTTTTTTCTTTTACTTCCTTATGTATCATCCCTAGGGGTTTTAAGTAGAAAGTATGGAGGGTTTCATGTGTAAGACGATATAAGTTTTAAATGTTTGAAATAGGCTCAAGATTTTGAGTAAAAATAAGCCCTTCTAATTCAGTCTTTATGTTAGAAAGACAATGATGATTTGGTGGTTGTATATGTTTATGTGGATGACATAATCATCATAGGTTGTAAGGTCAACACAATTCCGAAGGTAAAATATGATTTTTGTTCAAATTTCGACAAGACTGGTTTAGGACTCCTTCATTATTGTGTAGGTATAGAATTTTGACAAATCAATGGTTGTGTGTTGTGTCACAAACCAAGTATGCTACAAGTTTGGTTGAGAAATTATTAAGGGGTGGTTGTATGTGAAGAACTCTTCAATTGCCTTCTAAGGATCAGATGACTTGTAGTTTCCAAATACTCAAGTCTCAGTTGTAGCATGTGAAGAACCTTCAGTTGTATTGTGATGATCAGATGACTTGTAGTTTCCAATTACTCCAAGATCAGTTGTAGCATATGAAGAACCTTTCAGTTGTCTTTCATAGCTTCAAATGTTTTGTTTCTTCCAAATACCCAGTGATTAGATGATATTATAAATTTGTCTTCCCACCCCCTTCTATTTAGAATTTTCCATATATGTATAAATAATAAAATATGTCTTAACTAATTAATATAATTTTATAGGCCCGCCCTGGGAAAAATTAAGTTATATTTTAATGTAGGCTCAAAAGGGCACCTCTTGATCAATATATAAAGAGGATCCTAAGGCTCACTCTAGCACATGGTACACTTTTGCCTCTTCTCTATGCCATGGCTAGGTAAGAGAAGAAGTGCACAAAAGAGAGAGTAGTGCGCAGATCTTAGGAGAAGGCCTTCTAGGGTTTGACCTAGGGTTTGCTAGTAGGATAAAAGAAGTGCACACTAGGGAGGGATAGGGTTTATCCTTGTGTTTCCTTTAGGGTTTGAGAGATGACCTTTGTACTTTGGTCTTCATGTGATTTGTGGTCATTCATATTTGGTATTTTGGAAAAGTCATTCATCTTAAACATCATGGATACATTTCCTTAGAGAATATTCCCGGAAGTAAAAGGAAGACCATTGAACATGTTAGAACCTAGACCTAATGTCTATTTTTTTTTTAATTCCTTGCTAATTTAGCCCTCATTTAGCTCACTTGCTATCCTTTGCTGGGTTTTTCTCATTTAGCCCTCATTTCAACCACGTTTTCACCTTCTATTTCATATGAAGTAAGGGGGAGATCCTCTTCACATCGATTTCAACCACGAGTTCACCTTTTATTTCAGATGCCTTTGACATGTCTAATTTGATAAGAATTCCATGCCTTCTTCTAGATTTGAGGTTCTCTCCTACGACAATTGTTCTAAGTGTAAGTGACATTGACTGTTTCAATATCTATCTATTAGAGATAATATGTTTCAATATCTATCTAGTTCTATTCCATTGATTGTTTCCATATGTTGAAATCATAGGCTACCCTAGCACTCACGGCCAACCCTATCACCCTATGCACAAAAAACCCCAAGCTATCAAAAATGGACATGACGTGGTAGGGTGATCATGTTCTAGGGCTCACTCTCTCAACTATGCCAATTGTGCCAGAAAGGAATCTTTTAGTGCAATGGTGAAGACATTCTTGTCTCCTTGTCTCTAGGGTTTTGAAGAGAAGTGTGTAAAATTTAGAAGGAGGTCCTTTAGGGTTTGAACCTTGAGAGAGAGAGAGGAGTGCACAAGTTCTAGGAGGGATTGATTTAGGGTTTATCCTTGTGTTTCCTTTAGGGTCTGAGAGATGACCTTTGTACTTTGTTCTTCATGCCTCTCTATCACTCACACAAATTACAATGGTTGTGAATTTGATGGATGGTTACCTTGCAAAGGTTGTACCGGATATCAATTTGAAGCTTCCCAAATTTAGTCAGTAGCAACATCAGTTGGTTCATTCAAGTTTAGTCATAGCTTCGACAAGTTTCATGGGTTCCACAATTTGGTTGGTTCATTCAATTTGGGAACATGTTTGATCATTGGATAATGTTTTTTTTTAGTGGTTCAGACCCAAGCTGGAGAAGTTTGACATTGGAAGATGACACTATATAGGTTGGAATAGGAAGAAACTAAGCGAGGGTTTTGGTTCTTCCAAAGAAAAAATGGGAACATGGGAAGAAAATAGAATACATCTATATCTTCATACACTCATTCCTATTAAGGGGGGTTTCTTCAACACATTTGTCTCTTCATGGTTTCCCAATACTAGATTGCAACATAAAGGAAAATACATAGTTGTTGTCACATCATTTAATGACTAGAGAATTTAGTTGATGAATCATGTCCAATAAGAAGAAAAGAAGGAATTTAGTGATGCTTGGTCATAATCAAGTTCTCCTATCCAACGCTAACACTTCTAGCCCCCTATC
>ML781905.1:615263-635362 GCA_009831015.1 Picea engelmannii | reverse complement strand
CCTAAATGGTTAAAAAATACACATAATTACTACACCTTGTATACATATATGAAATTGTGCAATGAACAAGACAAATGAAATGTTAAACATTAAAAAAACAATATCGTTATAAAAATATACCTGGAACAATCATTTCCAACATTTTGTGCTCTCTCTTTATTGACATCCAAGGAGGAAGGTTGTTGTTTATAACAAAAACAAGCCACATCGAGTAGATAGACCTGAGCTCACCAAATGGATTTACACCATCAACTGCCAATGAAATCCTAACATTACGAGGTTCTTCTTTAAAAATAGGCCATCTTTCTTAGATATTTTTATATAAAGAACCATCTACCGGCATTCGAAGAACATCATCTTCACTTTTATTATGTGCATGGTAATCCATAAACTATGCTATGTTCCGACATCTAAATAGTCATTGCAGGCGTGGAATTATGGGAATATAATGAAGAACCTTGTGAGGCACCTTTTTTGTTAACTGATCAGTTTAATATCTACTGATTTGACATTGCGGGGAATTCGATTCAAATGCATATTGTCCATAATATATGATGTGATCATTGGGGCATGCATCAATAGCCTGATATTCCATTCCAATTTCTTTCAGAATGGCAGATAATTCTCGGTATGTGCGAGGTAACTTATTTGGTGATGGTAAGAAATATTCACCTGTCAACCTACAACAACAATATACAAAAACAAAATCAATAATGAAAATTATATTAATCATTATAAATATTGCATCCTTAATTTAGACATCAATTGTCACTGAAAATAAAATAAAATAAAAGTTGAAAATTGCATAAAACTGTAAAATTATGTTGCTTACCTTAGGATCTGTGTCATACATATGTTTGACAAACCATTTGATACTTTCAAGTTGACCAAGAACATTACAGCAGAGAGAACATGTTTTTTTGTGCCTTCATATAGGGATTCAGTGGCATTTTGAAGGATAGGTTTATCCAAAATATATTCATCATCATTGTCATCATTATCATCCCGCAAGTTTTCCTCCTCAAAGTTGACATCATCATCCATTGGAGCATTATAAATGTCTTGGATCAATCTATTTGTCCCATCATCATCAACTGTATTATTAATATCATCATTTTCCATAGGAATAACGTGATCACCATTATCCACATGATTCAGTTTAGCTTGTTCTTCAATATTATCTCTGTCAAAATGTCTCTTGCTAGGCGACATCACATTCTTAGGATGATTTTTCATTAATAAAAACAATAGAAGCAATAAAATATAGTTAGAGTATATCACAAATATTATTTTGAAAGATATATTAAAAAAAAAAAAAAAACAATTAATGTATAATACCCTTAAATATCTATAATAACTAATTACTTACCATGGGATGATATTCGTTGCCCCCTTCAACGTGCCCATTCTCCCTACAATTTTTTTCAACTATTTTTAAAGGTAGTCTTCTTCCATTAAAACCCCTGCATTCACAACAAGGGAAATAACATTTTCCATCACCATGGATCACCATTTGCCGCTTTAACATAACAAGCTCTATTTTATTGTCTGGAGTTGACATTGTAATTACCTATTACAACAAATCCATTGAAACATTATAAGTACAATATACAAATATATTCAAATAATTTGGTATATATTTAGATATTTGTAATGAAAATTATAGAGCATGTTCAGAAAAAATAAGGGACAAAGCATGAAACCTAAAATTAGCTAGAAACAATAAGGAACAAAGCATGAAACCAATGAATTTCATATCCAATGTACAACACTGGCTATTTGGGAATCTAAATGACACTTGTTTCTAAAACAACACATTGACCTACACATAAACATCCAAACATAAATAAATCTTCTAATAATCTCTTTGTTGCGATCCACCTACTATTATGTTGTCAAAATTGAGGAACAAAATTGATAGAAGTGCAAGAAAGAGTTTGGGGACAAAAATAAATCATGACATAAGAAGCGTAAAGGCAACTTTAATTCTTATAAAAAATGATGATGTAAAGAAAATTAATTTGAAGACAACCAATCAAAGTTGGCAAGAAATTCCTTGGCATGGTAATGATAAACGGTACACTATACATCATTTACTGTCCAAGTTTAAAGCCTCATACTTTGATTCATCCCCGAAATCACAATATTCCATTAATAAGAGGGGGAGGATCTATTATCACCCAAAATCACACTATATAATATTAAGTCCCTAATAAAAATTAGGGTATCTTTAGGGATACACAAGAGTATTGATGCCCAATATCACCACAAAAGCCACTACTCTTCATTTCTAGCTGGTCCTTTTCCAACTCAAGGAGGAATTCCTAAATGTAAATTTACTAAGGCAAGGATACTTAGATATTCAAGAAGTTCCATGAAATATAAGAACAAAATTAGAGTGATTGAATCTAATTAGAGTGATTGTACTTGAATCAATAATCTTTTTACTCTATCAAAAGTGGATAAACCATAAAATCTTTCTGATTTAAAATAAACCATAAAATCCGATTTAAGGAGTGAAAATAAACCATAAAATAGTTCAATACCACCAAATTACTAAATCACACAAAAAAAAATTATGTACCGACCTTCAAAATCTCAGCTATGTAGAGTTTGATCAATTCCATGTTTCTCTTCTTGAAAGAGAATTGAAATCAAGATTTCATAAAAAAATAGAACACCATTGCATCAGAACACCCGAATGATTGTCGCAACTGTAGAAAATGATTGTCGCAAATGTAGAAAATGATTGTTGCAACTATAGCAAATTTATCGTAAATGAGATATATATAGGATTGATTTCGTTGGTCTTCCAACAAATTCGGTCAAATTGACAAAAAAATAAGCCAATGACCATTTGATTCTCACACGTGCCATAGTTGGTCATTATAACGACTAAAGTTCATCGCTATAGTGACTAACTCATGGTTGGTCGCTCTAGCGATGAAATTTCACCGCTATAATGACCAACGGGGAATGTTGGTCGCTAGAACGATGAACAATTGGACCCTAAAAAAAAAGTAAATTTAGTCCAAAAAAAGCAAAAAAATTACGATGAAATTTTAAACCATTGTAATATTTCGTCGTAATTTCCACCCAATGTAGTAGTGGTTGGTGCATTCTTTATTCCAAACGGCATGAATATGTACTGGTGGGATCCCCATTCTATCGCAAAGGTGGTCTTGTATATTTCTTCATGTCCTATCTTAATCTGGTGGTAGCCTAAGAATCCATCAGTGAATGAGTAAGCTTCATGTCCTCCTACATTCTCTAATACTTCGTCCGTGAAAGATGTACGGATTGGGTCATGTAGGCATGCATCGTTCAACTTCCTCAATTCGATGCATATATGTATCCCTCCTTGTTTCTTGTCTTGAATGACCATCGGGCTTATCCATTCGGATTCTTCCACTGGCTCTATGATTCCGACTTCGAGAATTCCGTTGATCTCATCTTTGACTTTATGTTTATAGATTGGGTTCAATATGTATGGTCGATGTCTGATTGGTCTTGCTTCAACTCTGAGTGGTATTTTCATTTCTCCTATTTCTCCTGCTATACCCTTCATCTCT
Organism: Picea engelmannii; assembly: GCA_009831015.1. Lineage (NCBI taxonomy): Eukaryota > Viridiplantae > Streptophyta > Pinopsida > Pinales > Pinaceae > Picea > Picea engelmannii. The sequence continues at coordinate 631,790 of ML781905.1, read as the reverse complement.
GTAAATGTTGTGGGAAATAGGTTGATGTACTCACGCAGTAACTCTGTTATGCTTTATACTGTTTATTCATCCTTAATCTCCGATGTTGTCCATTTTGGGATTCTTAGTTGTCCCAATGTTGACTTTATTTACCTTTATTGGTGTGGCAATAACTTTTGATTGTATGGGTGGACCTTCCATTTCTCTTTCTCCTAATGCTTCCTCGATCTGAATATCGCGAAGATCATCTTCCTCTGGTGCATCTTCGTGCACATGGTAATATGACAACAGTTCCTTGATTGTATGTTTATTCTATTGTTTCTCTTCTGCTATGAGCTCGACTTTTGATTCCTCGATAAATATCACCCCTATTATCTGTTTAAGCATTGCAACTATGTTGGGGTTCTCATGCTCAATTGAGAAAGTGACTGTAAAATTATGTTGCAATGTCGTCCAGGTCGCAGTTCCTCTGCACAGTTCCTAGTTTGTATACCAATTTGCTAGTATGCCCTCTAGAGTGTGTATAAAATAATGGGTCCATTACTCTGGGGGTGTCAATTTTCATAGTGTTTTTCACTTCTCCAAGTGTTCTGCTGATGCCCCTTGTCCATCATACTTCTGCTACTTGTTCTCTTTATACTCTGTGTCAAACCTTATGCCCAGTAACCGCTTACATTGGTACAAATCTATGATTGTGTCTTTTTGTGTACCCTGCCATCTTGAAGGTGTGGCCTTGAGTTCTATATCAAGTTCTAAGAGTCTACGATTCTATGAAACTTCAGCTTCATACTATGCCAAGAATATTTCCAGGTCATTTATCCTGTGGAAACTGGGTGTTTCTCGTATCTCCGTGCCTACCCATCTTACTGTGTGGTCTATTCATGCACATATTCTTGTGGAAACTTTATATAACCTTTGTTGTCAGTTCTCTAAACCGGTGTCTGAGTCTGTGGCACATGAAGTAATGCTCCACCAACTGAGTACCCCATATACAATTAGGTTTACGTAATCCTCATCGTGCGCATTTGTTCTGTACCACTGGTTCATTTCCTCTAAATATAAGCAAGTAGGTTCTGAAAACTTTTCCCCTTCTGATGGGTCTAATGGCACAATGACCCTGTATTCCCCTGACTCAAATGTCATTTTTCTTTTCTTTAAGTTTATTATGTCTTGGTTGTCAAAGGCCCAATCCAAACCAAGCAATGTTGGATATGTTGTTGTGCCGTCCACTATTTCAATCACTTCAAAGTCTGATTTAGTGCACACTCCATCTAGGTCTATTGTTACTCCCTTAAGTCTACCGATTGGTAGGACTCTATGTTGGTTTGATAATTTCAGTTGAACCGGTGAGTATCCTAATGTGGGCTCTCCCATGCATTTCCATGTTTTCTTTGGTAATACATTCACTTTGGATCCTAGATCCAGTATGATAGCTCCCATGTTGAAATCTTTGATATTTGCATTCAACCTGAACTCCCTACTTGTTCTTCTCCTTGTATGTAGGTGATTGACTGTATTTTGTTCTAGTTTTCCTTCTATCTCTATAGTACATATTTCTAATACGTTTTGCAGTATTTTCACAAATGATGGATCATTTAATACTTTGACACATGATTGCAAAAATCCTTTGATTGTACTTACTTTTCCCATGGGTTTCATTTCGTTGGTATGATCCAATAACAGAGGCATATCGTACTCCGGTGCTTCCTTTCTTTGCTACGGAGTTGAAGTCGTTGCAATGTCCTCCTTCTGAAATTCTTGTCGGGCTTGCTTAAATGTCTCCTTCTCCTTCTGCATGTGGAACTGCTTCCTTGGTTCGATATTCTTCTTCACCCATTAGTGTTGTAGTGGCCCTTGTCGAACTGCATCATTTCCCATTTTATCTCCTCCACGGGTAACTATATTGATGCTTCATCCTTCATCCCTTTCTTCGGCTGAAATCCATTGAACATTTTGGTTGTTCTGGTTTCTCTTTTCCTGAATCTTTACTAATAGTGTCGTACATTCCTCCTTATCATGGTCCATTGCACGACAATACATACACATTGCTCATGGAAGTGGAAATTCCCATGAATATTGTCTCAGTTGTTGACAATTATGACATACCACTGGTCCTCTACATCATCCAAAACCTCCTCTTGCTCATCCTCCACCTCTGTAGTCTACTCGATCTCTTCTTGGCACATTAAACTAAGGCACCTGATTGTACTGCACGGTATTGTACTGAGGTTGTGTTGTGTTGTACTATGGTTGTGCAGTATTATATGGTTTTTACGCAGCGTTATATTGTTGTTGTGCAGTGTTGTATGGAGCTCGAACTTGGTTAAATTGTGGTGTGGCTTGCCCCATCATAATTTATGCATGCACTTTATATGCATCTAATGTCCTTTCTCACATGAACTCCAAAGTTATGCAGTCTTTGTCGTCGTGGCCCACTCGCTTGCAAAAGTTAGAATATGAACTCTTTGGAACTATCTGGTATTTCTACATCATTGAGCAGTGATACGGATCGTGGCCTAGTTTCTTATAGAATATACACCATAGTCCTCCCATTGGTAACATATTTGGCATTCTGTATGCCATATACTGTGCGAATGTTGGACATTCGTTCTTGTGGTGTCCTTTCGTCCTACAAGTAGTACACCAAACGACTTCTCATTTATCCTTATTCTTATTATGTTTTATCTGAAATGTTAAGTTCTTCAAATCCTCCTTTAGTTATTCGATGGTTAGATTTGTATGTTGATACTGGTTTTCTTCCAGTTGCAGGGTTGCATGCAAAGTCTCTGCCTGCGTTTGAAACTTTTGTTCTCTCAGTGGATATTTCAAGTGTGGGAGTAGTGAATTGACAAACAAGTGTCAATGTTGCATGTCGGTCATGATATATTTCAACTTCCCCTTCATTCGCTTGAATCTCTGGTCAATCTCCCATACAGATTCTCTTGGTTTTTGTCTAATTTTGATCATCTCGTTCATGTACTTATCCTATGAACTCGTCTTCTGGAACTCGTTTATTATAAGTTTCTTGATGTCTGCAATTTTTTTGGTTGTCCTTGGTGGATTGTTTGTAGCTAAAGTCATATACCAATCCAATGCATGATCCCTTAGTGTAATCACTAGTTATGCCATTTTAGTATCTTCGTCTGTGATTTGTTTTTCTTCCCAAATATTCTCACATATGAACAAATGTTTTTTCGGGTCCTCTGATGCTTCTCCTTTAAATTCTGGTAACCTGATGGTGGGATCATGTTCTACCATTCTAAACATTGAACTACTACCTCTGTGTGGTGTAGATACTTCACTAGCATTGCCTAAACTAGTTCCTCCAGTTGTTTTACCTTGTGTAGATGTACTTCCTGTTGTCTAACTTCTTCTGAACTTCGGTTGTCTAAACGGTGGTGTTCTCTTTGGTGTATTTGTCGCACATGGGTTTATGGGTTCCATACTAACATTAATATGGATAGGATTGTTTCCTTTTCTTCCCATTCTTGGACCTCTTGTCTTCCTCTCATATGTTGCGCACAGGATTTCCTCAATCTTCTCCATAGCCCGGATATCCTCTACCTCTTCCTCATCACTTTCCAAGCCTTCCCTTGCGGATACGGCTCTCTTCTTGGTATTCAGCTTGTATTGGTAGGGTACTCCACTACACTTCTTTCCAGTTGTTGCCAAGATCCACTTTATATGGTCGTCATCCATCATGATTGGGTCCAAGGGTTCCTCCTTCTTTCCCTTATCCTTTCCTCCTTCCGTTTCTCCTCTTTCTGTAAGTGCTTCCCCCCTTCCCCCATTCATGCAGGGATGTTTAGTTGTCTGATTCCATTGTCATTACACCTTTGTTGTATAGCAGTATCTTAATTGTAGTATACACCGATCTAATGTACCTTCCTCGAGGTCCTCATAGAAATGCTTGCTATGTTGCACTGTACGACTTCACTGTATCTACTGTAAACTCTGTTATAAATCTTTCCAAAATATTGTCAAGCCAAAAGTCTACTGCACAGGTGAATTTGTTGTTCATGTGCTGTAACTACTCAATATGTACTAGGGTCCACTCTAAATGGTGGATCTGGTTTGTTGCATGGTTATCCTTCAACCTTAGTATCCACTACTGCAATAAATGTGGAAAATCATAGAAAATGACTTCATGTAAATCAGTAGACACGTATTTCTCAAGGTATTTGTGGGGTGTTATTATAGGGTTTCTATTGTCTTTCTGTGTAAACTACAACTCTTTTTTCCTTATCCAACTTTTGATCTCTGCTTTTGTGGGATTTCATGGTCTCAACATCCCCTTCTAGTGACTCATTTCTCTCTACCCTAATATTTCTTGATCTGCCTCCGATAAACCTTCAACTTATCTCATCTACTCAATCCTCTCCTGTTCCTACCAATGACAACGAAACCATTTGTTTTTTATTAACCTATTCTATCTAAATTTATTGATCCAAGGTTCATGTATGTTCGAGTTTCCAACAAAGACTCTAAAACTATCGGCCCTCTTGGTAAACGAGAAGGAAACACAACGCATAGGATGCACTGCACCGTCTCACCTGAGATAATATTAATGGGTGGCTGCAATAATCATGTCTTTACAGCCTAGGATTGAGTGAGAGATCTAATAACTATGTAAAGGGAGTGCTACTGTAAATTATTAACGCAATGCATTCCATATTTACTATTTATTCAACAATTATAATGACTCATTCATTTATCTTATCAAATAGCTATTGAAAGACAATAAAGACATACATCCATTCAATCACACAACATAGATATTACCATGGTTCACCCCCTCCTGGGCTACGTCCATAAAGATTTGGCTCGTGTCTCTTTTATTATCGTCATTCTGTCATTACAACATCGTTGTTACACATTATTTTGGTCATTCTAATGATGACATCACAGACATGTGTTCAGGCTCCCAACATGGCTTTTGCTTGAGAAGAGCAGCTTCTTTCCTACCTTACAAATATGCTTTTTAGAAAGGGTCTGCAGGCTACCCATACTACACAGTGCAGAAATCCATCATTTTCGTAGACTGCCCTATAGTTGGCCCATGGTATTTCTGCAGGTTGCTATATAGGCAGGGTGCAGCGACGTTCCAAAACTAAGAGAGGAAAGAGGTTTCATGCAGTTTCTAGAAGGGGAATCTTCTAGAATGTGAGGTGGCGTCTGTATGGTTGCGATCCTACTGGTTTCTATGATTTGGTGGGATCATCCTCATCCTTTTAACCACCTCACCTTCTCTTATATAATCATGGGCTTCTCATGGAAAAGGTTAAGCACATTTGAGAAAGATCAAGCAAAGTATTGACGAGAGAATAGACTGAAGATTGTGTGAAGAATCTTATTCTTAGTGATGCTTGAGGCCTCCATTTGTCCATCAAATTTTTGTGGATTATCTTCATGCGAATTTTGGAGCAAGTGTATGTGTGTTTTGGGACGAAGGACCACTAAAAGGGAACTTGCGACATCAAGGCAATTCAGTTGTCTCTTCCACTTTTCATTAATATAATAGGGTGACATGTTTCTTTCCCACAAAATGATTAGTATTTTATTACATGATTCCTTGATCACATGTTTAGGTTGTCATTGAATTCTATTATTATTGCTTTCACATTGGTTGGTTTGTATTATCGCAGATCCGATTCTATAAGATCACTAAAGTGAAACAGGGACAACAAAGATATAAGGAAGCGATTCATAAGGTATGTTATCTATTCCTATTTTGGTAGTGAAACTCAATGATCACAACTTAGGGGAAGCTTATTGTTCCATCTCGTTTTGTTCTAGATCCAGGTGGATCTAGGGGGATTAGTTCATGTCCGCATCTACTAATTTACCCAATTAAAAAAAGAATGTTACACATTATTTTGGTCATTCTAATGATGACATCACAGACATGTGTTCAGGCTCCCAACATGGCTTTTGCCTGAGAAGAGTAGCTTCTTTCCTACCTTACAAAGCTGCTTTTTGGAAAGGGTCTGTAGGCTGCCCATACTACACAGTGCAAAAATCCATCATTTCTGTAGGCTGTGCTATAGCTGGCCCACGGGATTTCCGCAGGTTGCTATATAGGCAGGGTGCGGCAGCGTTCCAAAACTAAAAGAGGAAAGAGGTTTCACGCAGTTTCTAGAAGGGGAATCTTCTAGAATGTGAGGTGGCATCCGTATGGTTGCAATCCTAATGGTTTATATGATTTGGTGGGATCATCCTCATCCTTTTAACCACCTCACCTTCTCCCATATAATCATGGGCTTCTCATGGAAAAGGTTAAGCACATTTGAGCAAGATCAAGCAGAGAATAGACTGAAGATTGTGTGAAGAATCTTATTCTTAGTGATACTTGAGGCCTCCATTTGTACATCAAGTTTTTGTGGATTATATTCATGGGAATTTTGGAGAAAGTGTATGTGTTGTTGAAATTACTAAGACAACTGAGAGAGGGGGTGAATCAGTTGTTATTGTGCTTAAACAATTTTAAGTCTATTAAACCATTCTTAATCTTTCTTCAAGTGATCATCAATATTATACAACAGATGGACAACATAAATAATGAGCATCAGTCACACATAAGATATACACAGAGACAAATTTTCATGAGGAAACCCATAAAGGGAGAAAACCTCTTCTTCTTCGAAATGAAAGGCAGTCTTTTAATTTCTGTACATCATCTATGTTTGAGCACCAACTTAAAGTGAGGTTACTACCTCTATTTTACAAGATCCAACTTGTTGAGAGAACCAACTCTCTGGTTTCTCTAGCACCGACTAGAAGGAAGCACCAACTCCCTGAGTGTTCCAGCACCGACTGGATGGAAGCACCTACTTCCACTTACACAAGCACCAAACTGTTTGAGAGCACCAACTCTTTGGTTTCTCTAGAACCGAATAGAAGGAAGCACCGACTAGAAGGAAGCACCAACTCCCTAAATATTCTAGAACCAACTGGATTTATACAAGCACCAACTTGTATATAGAAAACTCTGTGTTTTCCCAATCACCACCCTGCCACCCTGTTTTCTAGCCACAACTAGATGGAAGCTACTGTTATCACTCCAAGAAACTCCTTAGGGTTGTAAGCTAAAGATGCTTGGTAACTTAAGAAATTTGATAAATAGGTATACTTGGATCAATGGGATAACTTGGTGGCTAATGAGAAGAACAACTTATCATGCATTCGAATGAACCAGTGCTTTTAGAAATCAATAATCAGATAGAGAAATTGGAATGGGGTATGAAGAATACTAGTCTAGATAACCAAGTACATTAACATGCAGGGTCATACAAGATAGTAAGAGATCCTTTAATTCAAATTCATGAGCTTAATAAGAAGATAACAGTTCTTAGAAGCTGAGCTAAATTGAAGTAAAGTACAGAGCAATGCAATACATGAACAAATCTGACATTGATAGCAAAAGAAGACTGTGATTCTATTAAGATAAGAGTCTTAGTACAATAGGCAAACTTGTTTCTAGGATTGACCCCTGATCCATTAAAAATATAGGCATTTATAGCCTTTACAATCAGTTTTTAGATCCTGAAAACTTGGATCTGTATATCTAAATATAGAAAATAAAACTAATCAAATACAAAAAGATAATCAAAAGACTAGTTCCTAGGACTCGAACTGTCTTCTTTGTTGATCTTTGACATTTGGTATTCATCACTTTAATGACTCTAATGTGTCATGGAGGGTAAAGACACCTGTCTTCTGTAGCTGGAATCTTTCAACAACCATAACCAAAATTTCCGTTGACCTTTTTTAACCTTTGGTCCCAAAATCTCCATGAATCTTTGATGCTGATTGTTTTTTTGATTTGGTGGTTAATCCTTTGATTCTCCCATAACCCTTTAATCACTTCAAAATTGCTTGGCTCCATATTAACTTTCCAAAAATTTCTTTCTATAATTTCACCAGCTAATTCACCTTATGATCTGCTAGTTAGCTGGTGAAAGATCTGCTTTTCACCAGCTAATTGGTTGTAATTTCACCTTTTTCACTGGTGAAAGCTCTGTCTTTGGCCAAAAATAGAATAGACACTTAACCTTTAACATGTTTATTCCTGAGCTATTTATGAACAGAACCATAATGATTGTCACCTATTTCATTAACTGTCCATTGTCTTCCATAATGATTGCATGTCCATTTAACCCCTTGTTCAAGAATATCTTCCTTGTGCGAATAGATGTCAGCAAGAGAAACTCCTAGCCATCAGTAAAATTCCTCATGGAATGAGATCGAACATCTACCTCTTGTAAACTAGTGGAAGAAAGCGAGAATTTTACAATGCCTGTGCCTTGATAACCATCTCTTGATTTCCAATACCCCCAATCAACCATCCTTTCTTTTTTCCAGTGAATGCATTGTGAATAATAACTAATGGTGGCCATAAAATAAGATCTTGATTGTTTTCCATTTCTTAAGGTTCTGAGAATGACTGGTATGATTCTTCATGATCTGGTGAAGAGGCATAGCTCCATCCCAATAGGACACAGAATGCTTTATACAGTCCCAAGTGTTTTGATCGCAGCACAGGATTTGGGGCATTGTATGCATGCATAACAAGGATGTGAGTATCCATAAAATCTTTGGATTAACTCATGATTTTCTGGACTGTCAATTTGTTGAATGCAACATATCCAAAACCTACAACAACAACCTGAAATATGCAAGATTTGCTGCCTTCCGATGCGTGATTTCTTTCTCTACAAAGCTGCTTTCTCATGGCCTTTCTCACATACGGCCTGGTGCCTATATTTATTTAAAGATCACAATTGAAAGTCGATCTGGTACCATAATCCCATGTTCAGAAATGAATTGTTTTGCATGTGCAAATCAACCAATTAACATTTTATTATCCTCTAAGAATTTGTATGTTGGAACCTCAAGGTTGCAAGGTGTAGGACCCTTCCTAATTCGGCCAGATATGTCATAATGAGATCCATGACAAGAACAGAAACAACCTCCATAACCTCCAGCATTGGGCAAAGAAACACAACCAAGATGGGTACAAACACCAACTACAACAAGCCATTGAACAGGAGAAGAATGCATCTATAATGTACAATTGATATCTGGCCATGATAAGGATATGGCACCTCCAGAGGGTCGACAGCTCTTCCCTCTATAATTTTGTTAATGTTGCAATCAGGAAATTTAATTCGCTTCATTTTGGGTCAAATTGCCAATGAAATCCCAGCACTACAATAGTAATACACTAGCAACACTTGTATAATGCGTTCTGTAACACTGGCATCTGCGATCTCAAATGGGCAAACTCAGCCCTGTCAAAACTTTATGAAGAAAACATGTTATTGACTTGGTTGAGCGCATGGCTATAATTTTGCAGTTTGAAAACAACCCAAACATGAAAGATTTGTTCAGCTACTGATGCATGATCTCCTTTTCTTCTTAGCTGCTCTTTGTAATCTTAGGCACTTGGCATGTGTAATGATAGGCATCGACATCGGTGCCTTACAATTTATAATTTGACACCTTTACATTTGCAAACTGAACACCGGGCTGAGCTTCTTTTTAGAGCACCTGCACAACCCATTTTAATCTCGGCATCTGGAAGCCTGTAAATATTTTAAAATCAATGCAAGGAAAGTATCCCACATTCCTCGAGAGTTTAGGTGTTTCCAGTGTTACATACGCCAATCCATTAACTATAAAATTGATGAGACATATGGGAAAAGGCTCGGTGCTATGCTTGGCTTGGCTTGTGGTTTGGTGTGCTAGGATTTTAATGTGGTGGCCTCAACCCTAGACTTTGGTCTATGCAATAAATTTAGGACACTTAAAGAACACACCATATTTTGGTTAAAATAACAAAATAAAAATATATATATATATATTTTTTATTTCCAAATCTAAGAGGCAATAAACTAGGGTTTTAGGCTCTAACAACAGGGCTTTGGGAATACAGATCAGAGGGCAGAGTCATAGAAGTCTTTGGGAAAAAGAAATCAATGGGAACTTCTCAAAAATGTCTGGAAACAGTTGGAGATTGTGACACTGGTCAAAAATGGAAAATCTAGCCTAAATTGGATGAAAGCGCTAAAATTTACCAGTACATTTTGAGCGCTAACAGCTACAACTCCCAATATTCAAGCACCAACTCAAATATCAGAGGACCACAGTCCTCCCTAGCATCACCCTACCTCTCTGATTATAAATAAATGATTGAATAACCAACAACACAGATAAATCATTTCTTACCACTTCTTCTCTGTTCTGTAAATCTGGTCTGCTTCTAACTGTTCTGCAATTCTTCTCTTCCTCTGTATGTTCTGCAATTCTACTCTGCTTGAAGTTGTTCTGCAATTTTACTCTTGCTTCTGTCTATTCCTCATCTGTTACTCATCTCTGAGTTTTATCTCACACTGTGCATACTGTCGGTCTCACATTGCGCATACTATAATTTTCCCTTTCTTACAATTCAACTCATTTTTCATTCAGAACGACCAACTGTCCACGGTCATTACGTTTCCATTTTATCCTATGCCACTTGTTCAGTTACACCTTGAATCTCCAAGAAAACACATCCGCAACTGAATCGCCAATTGTCCAAGAATCATGATTTAGTTCTGCTAACTGAATCGTAATTGATTGATTACCTATGAGGTGAAACAATAACCCTTCGATCAAGTTTCCAATTAACCAGCACCGTTGGATTAAATCTGCAGGATTTCGCATTTATCTCATATTCCCACTAGCTGTGACCAAGTGCTAAACATAATTTGAATTTCGTGATTTCACATCTCGGCATTCCTGTGATGAAGGGTCTCGACACTCCAAGTCACGATCGTCGAAACTCCGAGATGGAGCTTAGCACCGCTAGCTTCTTCCCCTCATGTGACCACCAATGGTGACCACAGGCTGCGCCAAAAGGTGCTTCGTATTTTGCAAACTTATGAACTTTATCAAGCCTGATCAATGGTCAAGATCTCCAATGATCTGACAGTCCAGATCTCATCGCGATCTCGCATATTTCGATTCCTGTGATGAAGGTTCTCGGTACTCCAAGTCACGATCGTCGAGTCTCCGATATGGAGCTTAACACCAGTAGCTTCTTCCTCCATCTTCTGCATATGTAACCACTAGCTGTGACCATGGCCTTATTTGAAAATGCATTTCACACTTTCATGTCTCAGGTATTCTATGATGAGTCCTCTCGACTCTCCATGTTATGAACTCTGAAATAGAGCTTGGCTTCTCTAGCTCTGCTCTCCAACTCTCGACAATGTGACCATGAGATATGATCACTCGCCAATCAAACGAGCACTTCAATCCTTTGACTTTCCAGTCAGCAAAATGATGATCTTTCACCATGTGTCTTATGGAACCAATGGTCCAGATATTATCGTGATTTCACCACGTGTCCTTCTTGAATCAATGGTCAAGATCTTATCTCGATTTCACAACTTCATGGGCCTTCGTCATACCTGATCAATGGTCCACGATCTCGATGATTTGATGGTCCAGATCTTTTCGTGATCTCACATATCGCGAGTTACCACACCATGCTCCGTTGAATCCTCCAATGTGTAAGTCACTGAAATTCCAATCACTTGTCACATGTCCTATGACTCCAACGGTCAGGATTGTTATCGCGATTTCGCATATCGCGAGTTTAAACCTCTTTCCTTTGGATTTATCGATCTGTGAAACTCTGAAATGAAACCTTTTTCATTCTTTGAATGTTTTCCTCCTTCTGAGCTTACACTGTTGATCTTGCCATTATCGCTACGCTACTGATCGTGTTGTTCGCCATCAATGACAAACACGCATACTCTGCCTCTATCTAAAAACATGCCAACAATCTCCCCCTTTGGCATTGATGGAAACCCCTTGAAAAACATGCAACTATACCACTATAGCATCCTTGAAAATACCACCACTGTAGCATCCTTGAAATTTATCACACTTTCTCCCCCTTTGACTTCAATGTCAAAGAAGAAACATGCTCCCCCTGAGCTATTGCAGTACATACTCCCCTTGTCAACTATGAGCAACTTAGAAATACAACATATATTCAATAATTACTCCCCCTGATCAAGTGACTAGATTAGGCGAAAGAAGTTATAACCCTCAACTTTTGACGAAGATATCCAAAAGGGGTCGCTGCTAACGGTTTAGTAAAGATATCAGCTATTTGTTATGTTGAAGGAATATAATTCACTTGAACAATTCTATTTGTAACTTGTTCTCTGAGAAAATGGTATTTTATTGGTATGTGCTTAGATTTTGAATGAAGTATAGGATTCTTAGTGAGACTGATGGCACTGGTGTTATCATAGTGAAGTGGAATGGGATCAGTGTAAGTTACCTTCAAATCTGCAAGAGTTTATATCATCCATAAAATTTGTGTGCAGCAAGTAGCAGCAGCAATGTATTCTTCCTCTGTAGTTGATAATGAAATGGATCCTTGCTTTTTACTAAGCCATGCTACTAATGAGTCACCCAGAAAGAATGCTCCTCCACTGGTGCTTTTTCTCTCATCAACATAGTTTGCCCAATCAACATCTGAATAAGCAGTTAACTGAAAGTTCTAATTTCTAGGATACCACAGACCGTAATTCATTATGCCTTTAAAGTACTTGAATATGCTTGTTACCGCTACTAGATGACCTTGTTTAGGAGCAAACTGATAGCGACCTACCATTCCAACAACTTGCATTATATCAGGACGGGAAGCTGTGATGTACAGAAGACTGCCTATCATTGATCGGTATGTCCTTTGATCAACATCGGGTGACATATCATCTTTACTAAGTTTGCAACCAACCACCATAGGTGTACTAACAGGAGAGGAATCCTCCATCTGATATTTCTTCAACGTATCTTTCAAATATTTTTCTTGAGAGATAAATATTCCTCCAGAACTCTGATTTACTTGTAAACTAAGAAAATATGACAGTTCTCCTATCATGGACATCTCAAACTTTGTTTTCATAGATTTAGAAAACCACTAGACAGATGATTCATTAGTACAACCAAAAATAATATCATCTACATAAACCAAAACAACTAGTAAATTATCACCTTCAGAATTAATGTAGAGATTGTTGTCAACAGTACCTTTCTTGAACCCTTTGTCTTGTAAAAATTTGTCCAGTCTATAATACCAAGCTCATGGTGCTTGTTTCAGTCCATATAAAGCCTTCTTCAGCTTGCAAACATAATTAGGATTATCTGTCAATGAGAATCCTTTAGGTTGCTCCATATATACTTCTTCCTCTATATCTCCATTAAGAAAAGCTAACTTAACATCCATCTGATAAACTTTAAAGTTCTTATGACATGAATAAGCAAGAAACATTCAGATGGCTTCCAATCTTTCCACTGGAGAAAAAGTTTCATCAAAGTCCTGACCTTCAACTTGTGCATACCCTTTACAAACCAATCTGGTTTTATTTCTAACAACTTGTCCTTTTTCATTCATTTTATTCTTGAACACCCATTTGGAACCTATTACATTCTTATCTTCGGGTCTAGGAATAGGCTCCCAAGTATTGTTCTTCTCAATCTGATCAAGCTCTTCATTCATAGCTCTAATCCAATCATCATGTTGGTTGGCTTCATCAAATTTTTTAGGTTAAGTCATAGATAAAAAGGAAACATGAGATTGTTCTGAGTCTTTAATCAATTTCCTTCTTGTCTGAACTCCTTTATTTATATCTCCAATTATTTGATTTTCAGGATGATTCTTTTTAACAATTCTGAGAGGTGATTTTGCTTCTTTCTGTTGATTTGTGTCAGTTGGAGTATTTGTATCTTCATCTGATTTAGAGTCTTCTCTTTCTGATCCTTGGACCTGTTCATCTTCATCTTCAACTATATCTTCTATTCTTGGTTTAGCACTGCTTACATTTCTGACCGGAATTTCTTCATCAACTTTTATGTCTATACAATCAACTAGTTTATGCAGCCTCTTATTGTAACATTTGTACCCTTTACTGTTTGTAGAATAACCCAAGAAGATACCTTCATCAGCCCTGTCATCATATTTGCCAATATTTTCATCATTATTCTTAATGTAACATTTACTCCCAAAGACTTTAAAATGCTTAATTGAAGCAGGTCTTCCAAACCATAGTTCATAAGGAGTCTTGTCACTGTGTGGTCTGAGATGTGCTTTGTTAAGGATATGAACAGTTGTATGAATTGCTTCCACCCAATATGTTTGAGGTATGTTCCTTTCATTCATCATTGATCTTGCCATTTATTGTACCAATCTATTTTTCCTCTCAAGAACTCCATTTTGTTGTGGAGTCCTTGGAATTGTGTACTCTCTTTTGATTCCATGTTTATCACAGAACTCTTTGAAGTTCCATGAGATAAACTCTCCTCCTCTATCAGACCTTACTGCCTTCAATATTTTTCCTGTTTGATTCTCAGTTAGAGCCTTAAACACTTTGAATTTTTCAAATGCTTCAGATTTTTCCTTCAAAAAGGCAACCCATGTTAGTCTAGAATAGTCATCAATAATCAACATAAAATAAAAATAAAATCCTGTACCTTCTTTCCTTGATGGTCCACATAAATCCATATGTACTAACTAGAGAGGTTTTTCTATTGAAGGAAAGTTTTTTTATTTGAAATGAGTGCAAGTAAGTTTTCCTATCTGGCAAGATTTACAAACAGAGTCGTATGTCTTTGATATCTTCAGAAGATCTTTTACTGCCCCATTATTTCTGAGCTTGATTATATGATCAAAATTTAAGTGTCCAAGTCTCCTATGCCATAGCCAACTTTCATCATATTTTCTTATGTAACATTCTTCTTTTTCTTCTTTTAACACATAGACATTGTTTTATGTTCTTATCCCTTTTGCAACTAGTTGTTCTGAATTCACAGATTTTATTCTACAATCTTTAGAGGTAAAAATGACTTCACATCCTCGGTCACAGACTTGACTGACACAAAGAAGATTATGTTTCAGACCTTCTACAAACAACACATCTTGAGCTTTCCCTTTTCCATTACTCAAACTCACCATTCCTTTACCTTTTATTTTTCCTGGTGCATCATTTCCAAAAGTTACATTCCCTGATTTGCTTTCACTTACAGTTAGAAACTTAATTTTGTCTCCAGTCATATGTTTGGAACATCCACTGTCAATATACCAGGGATTCTTTTCTCTTTGGGATGATAACACTAGTCTACACTTGTCATCTTCTTTCTTCTTCCAAATCTTGAAATTTTCAATAGTAGGATTTGAATCTGGCTTAAAATTCCTTAAGAGACAATCTGTAGCTTTATGTCCATAGTTATGCTAGATGTAACATTCTAGTTCACTGAATAATAGATCATAATGATTGCTATGTTTCAACTGCATCCTTCCTCCATCCATCACATGATTTATAGTATGTGGTCATTTGTTTCTTGGTTGTCTCAATCTTTGTTGTGGCAGATAATTATTCCTTGAGTATCTTCATTTCAAATATCTAGATCTTAAAGAACAGTTTACAGCTTTGTGACCAAAGTTAGAACAGAAAAAACAATAACCATAGAAAAAACCTTTGTACCTGGAAAAAGGTTGTAGTTGATTTCTTCCATGCTGATGATTTCTTTGATCTACAGATTCGGTTATTATACTTTTTCGTTCATTCCTTCTTGGTGACTGATTTTCTTTCTTTGTTTCTGGAGAGTGGTTGTTGTCAATGATTGTAGTTTTAACAAACTTGATGGGTTCTGTATTACTTGAATGATCACTACTTGATCCTTCTTCATAGCCCAAGCCAGCTTTCAACTTTGGATTCCTTTGTTGATTTAGAATGAAAGTTATTTTTTCTGAAGCTTTGATACTTGGCAGATTTTGATGATACAATGCCTTAAACTTCTCCATTTCTTTTCTGGTTTTTAATATCTCTTCTTCTAAGGCTTCACACCTCGCTTTCTTCTCTGACAATTGTTGTTTCAGTATGTCTTCTATTTTCTTTGCCTCTTCTAAATCCACTTTTAGTAGAGAAAAGTTTTCATCAGGTTTTTCACCATTCATTTTAAACAGCATCAACAATTGTTTTTGTTTTCTCTTCTTACATCTGAGTCTGTCAATTTCTTCCAAAGCACTAATTAATTCACCTTCCATATCCACCATAGCTTCTTCATCATCCATTTCACCTCCTGTGTGCTCATCATCAAGATCTCCCATAGCCATAAGCATAAAATCATTCACTTTGTATTCACACGATGAATCACTATCTATGTCTTCTGAGGAATTTTCATTATTTGCACATAAACTTTTCTTTTTACTATATTTCTTGAATTTGTACTTCTTTTCATTATTAGAGTTCTGGTCCTTTTTCTGATGGGGACACTTATATGCAAAATGACCTATCTTACCACGGTTAAAACATTTGAAGGGAAGCTTGCCTTGATATTCTCCTGATCTTTTCTTTAACCTTCTCACAAATTTTGCCTCAATATCATCTAAATCTGAATCAGTATTCTTGTCTTCTTTAAAAGATGCTTCTCTAGTAATGGATTTATCTTTGTTGATTCTCATTTCATATGCAGTTAAAGTTCCTAGGAGTT
>ML781905.1:590927-614925 GCA_009831015.1 Picea engelmannii | reverse complement strand
CATCAGTCACACATAAGATATACACAGAGACAGATTTTCACGAGGAAACCCATAAAGGGAGAAAACCTCTTCTTCTTCGAAATGATAGGCAGTCTTTTAAGTTTTGTACATCATCTATGTTTGAGCACCAACTCAAAGTGAGGTTACTACCTCTGTTTTACAAGATCCAACTTGTTGAGAGCACCAACTCTCTAGTTTCTCTAGCACTGACTAGAAGGAAGCACCAACTCCCTGAGTGTTCCAGCACTGACTAGATGGAAGCACCTATTTCCACTTATACAAGCACCAACTTGTTTGAGAGCACCAAATCTCTAGTTTCTCTAGCACCGACTAGAAGGAAGCACCAACTCCCTAAATATTCCAGCACCAACTGGATTTATACAGGCACCAACTTGTATACAGAAAACTCTGTGTTTTCCCAAGCACCACCATGCCACCCTGTTTTCTAGCCACAACTAGATGGAAGATACAACTCCCAATATTCAAGCACCAACTCGAATATCAGAGGACCACAGTCCTCCCTAGCACCACCCTACCTCCCTGATTATAAATAAATGATTGAATAACCAACAACACAGATAAATCGATTCTTACCACTTCTTCTCTGTTCTGTAAATCTGGTCTACTTCTAACTGTTCTACAATTCTTCTCTTCCTCTATCTGTTCTGCAATTATGCTCCGCTTCAAGTTGTTCTGCAATTCTGCTCTTGCTTCTATCTATTCCTCATATGTTACTCATCTATGAGTTTTATCTCACACTGCGCATATTGTCGGTCTCACACTGCGCATACTGTAATTTTCCCTTTCTTACAGTTCAACTCATTTTTCATTCAGAACAACCAACCATCCACAATCATTACATTTCCATTTTATCCTATGTCACTTATTTAGTTACACCTTGAATATCCAAAAAAACGCATCCGCAACTGAATTGCCAACCATCCAAGAATCATGATTCAGTTCTGCTAACTGAATCGTAACTGATCGATTACCTGTGAGGTGAAACAGTAACCCTTCAATCAAGTTTCCAATTAACCAACACCGTTGGATTAAATCCGTAGGATTTCGCGTTTATCTCATATGCCCACTAGCTGTGACCGAGCGCTAAACAAAATTTGAATTTCATGATTTTGCGTCTCGGCATACCTGTGATGAAGGGTCTTGACACTCCAAGTCACGATCACCGAAACTCCGAGATGGAGCTTAGCAATGATAGCTTCCTCCCCTCACATGACCATCGGTGGTGACCACAGATTGTGCCAAAAGGTGCTTTTTATTTCGTGAACTTATGAACTTTATTAAGCCTGATCAACGATCGATATCTCCAATGATCCGACGGTTTAGATCTCATTGCGATCTCGCATATCGCGATTCCTGTGATGAAGGTTCTCGATACTCCAAGTCACGATCGTCGAGTCTCCGAGATGGAGATTAACACCGCTAGTTTCTTCCTCCATCTTCCACAGATGTAACCACTGGTTTTGACCACAGCCTTATTCGAAAATGCATTTCTCACTTTCGCGTCTTGGGTATTCTATGATGAGTCCTCTCGACTCTCCATGTTACGAACTCCGAAATAGAGCTTGGCTTCTCTACTTCTTCTCTCCAGCTCTTGAAAATGTGACCACGAGATATGACCACTCACCAATCAAATGAGCACTTCCCTCCTTTGACTTCCCAGTCATCGAAACGATGATCTTTCGCCATGTGTCCTATGGAACCAATGGTCCAGATATTATCGCAATTTCACCACGTGTCCTTCTTGATTCAACGGTCAAGATATTATCATGATTTCGCAACTTCAGGGGCCTTCTTCATGCCTGATCAACGGTCCAGATCTTTTTGTGATCTCACATATCGCGAGTTCCCACACCATGCTCCATTGACCTCTAATGTGCAAGTTAGCGAAATTACAATTGCTTTCCATGTGTCCTATGACTCCAACGTTCATGATTGTTATCGCGAGTTTGAACCTCTTTCCTTTGGATTTCCCGATCTGCGAAACTCCGAAACGAAACCTTTGTCGTGCTTTGTCTATTTTCCTCCTTCAGAGCTTACACTGTTGATCTTGCCACCTTTGTCGTGCTTTGACTGTTTTCCTCCTTCTGAGCTTACACTGTTGATCTTGCCATTATCACTATGCTACTGATCATGCTGATCTTCACCATCAGTGACAAACACACTTACTCTTCCTCTGTCTAAAAACATGCCGACATGTGTGTGTTGGGACGAAGGACCACTAAAAGGGAACTTGCGACATCAAGGCAATTTGGTTGTATCTTCCACTTTTCATTAATATAATACGGTGACACATTTCTTTCCCATAAAATGATTAGTATTTTATTGCATGATTCCTTGATCACATGTTTAGGTTGTCATTGAATTCTACTATTATTTCTTTCACGTTGGTTGGTTTGTATTATCAGAGATCTGATTCTACAAGAGAACTGAAGTGAAACAGGGACAACAAATATATAAGGAAGCGATTCATAAGGTATGTTATCTATTCCTATTTTGGTAGTGAAACTCAATGATCACAACTCAGGGGAAGCATCTTTTTCCATCTCGTTTTGTTCTAGATCCAGGTGGATATAGGGGGATTAGTTTATGTTTGCATCTACCGATTTACCCAATAACAAAATTGGTGACTCCACTGGGGAAGGAACAACTAGTTTGTGGTTTCTTGTTGGCCATTTGCTTTTGACCTATTCTTTTCACTTGATATCAATCTTTGTGTCTCTGGGAGACCCATTCACTCTCCCTAGGTTTAAAAGTACACTTAGAAGTTTTGTCTTTCTCCCAATTTTCCTGACTTTTCAAACACGTCTACACTACACCTTATAGGTAGCCTGCGGAAACCATCCATTTTCGCACCCTGGTAGTTCCTTCCAACGCGAGATTTCCGCATCCTACACATTTTTGGCTCACGGAAATCATACATTTCCGCACTATGTTATACTGCCTGCCTGCGGAGGTGTTTGAAAAAAAAAATTGGTTTGGGTTTTGGCTTCAACTTTGTCCCAGTTTTGCTTTAGTCAGCTGGGAAAGGATTTTTAATGTTAGTTCTTGACTTCTAATGATTGTTTCAGCTCGATCTTGATTGGTTTCAAAAATTGAATACCTCTTTTTGATTCTTTCTCGATCTTTGTTTGTATAGACAAGGATATAATCTCTGGACCTGCGTTCAAGTGCTTTCTCAATCAAAGATTTTGTTTTGGATTTGGATTTGTAAGTTGGTTGCATCTTTTGGATTACTTAATAATCAGAAAAACATTTCTTGTTCAGATTTGAAGAGACTTTTTCTTATCAATTTTTATTTTTATCTCCATTGAAAGATCGATTTGGGTGTTTGTTGAGTGTTTTATTTTCATTGATTACTTATCCTTTCTTAGTTCCATCCTTGTTTTTGGTTTCTGCAAAGAAAAAAATTAAAAGCTTTTTAGTCTTTTAAGCAATCATTTATTTAGAAAATATTGGCGTTTGAAATACTGAAAGAGAATGAATAGTGAAATTACATTGTTGATGATTGTTTGGTACTACATTCAAAAAATGGAATTGTACATTGTAGTTTGCATTGTTCCAGAAAAATTATTTCTCCCTACTGTAGATAGAATTCATCGAATGAAAGTTTGCATCATTCATTTCTATTTACATGTTATTGGGTTAAAGTCTCACATAACATTGGTTTCATTCCCGTCTCCCTCTTGAGCAACAACAGCCTTTAATAATATTTCAAAACTCTAAAATTCAACTAGTAAATTTTTCTAGGGCTCTTTTACACCAACATTAGCTAGGCTAGGGATTTGGAATAGGCAATGAGACACACTCTCCAAAGTACAAAACAAACAATAGTATCTTGTGATAGGGAGTGTCCAAATTCATTTGCAACATTTTGTCTTGGGAATCCCTTCTCACACAAGGGTCAAATTTCAGGTCGCATTGAGATTGGCAGTGTCACTCACCCTGTTTTGTTGGTCTTAATGTAGAGATTGCACGTATTATGGGGGTCACTTGAAGGTATACCCACAATGATGAGTGGTAGACTCTCAAGTTGATTTCAAGCTCGATACCATGCCCTTGCATGTGGATCGGACTGTCGACTGTTCCCCCAGGAATCAATGTTGTTTGTGGTAATTTTAGTAGCATCTCTTCTTAGGGTCTTACACAAGGTGAATGTGGAGGGGCAAGTCTCCACGGTACTTGGAATCGACGTTGGACAGACTCACTCGGGCTCCTTGGAGGGTATACTCACGATTATGTGTGGGATATTGCACCAGGGTGTAAGTCTATTAAGCAGATCGTCAACGTAAATTTTCCACCCTATCCCACCCCCTTCTTGTCTTGACGTCACGACGTTGGATTTCATCACCAACTAGTGACTTTGTAATAGGAAGGTCTTGTTTGCTTGGTTGTGATTCCTAGATTTTACTAGCATGTGTTGTTTGTTTACGTAGTTGGCCATAGATTTTTTGGTTCCGCCAACATAGACCCTCCCCGTCGTTCACGTAGGGTACAGGGACTTCCACTAAAAAACATGGAAGACTCTACCCCTATACTCCCTCAAACATCAGATGGATCTCTTCAATAGAGTGAAGTCCAGGATACCAACGTAACACAAGAGGAAGGTTCAGTCTCTTTGGAAAGTTTTCGAATTATTTCTGATTCTATGGAAGCTTTCTACATCCCTCCTGGATATGAAAGATGTTTTCTTGGGATGAATTATGTCAGGGAACTTGTTGTTGTTTCATCTGGAACTCTAACCGGACTTTTTGGAGCCGACAATCCTTTCTGGACTACTGACATAGTTAAAAGAACCTCGTACAGTACGAGACCTTTATGGCTCAGTGGCAGGAGAAGATATACCCGCCATCCCTGAGCTAACCAAGACGTCTGTCATCCTCACAATCTCCCTAGGTCATTTTTCCAGTACAAATGCTTATCTCTTTGTTGGCTCAGAAGCCCAGTCAGTTATCCCTAGTTCAACCATCCATTTTCAAATGGCCCACTCTACAATTCTTCCTCGTGCTACGACTATTCCTTCCTGGAATATAGTGGTTAACCATGCTCCCATTGGTACACCACGTTCCTCTAGACCTACCCCTTCTCTTCCTCTTGGGCATCACGCTTTGAATTCTTCTGCTACCATCCATACCCAAATTCCATCTGGAGTACCACTTAGGCATAACACCTCTGCTGGTTATGTTCCCACGCCTTCCCAATTCCTCCTCGGAGGGTCTTATCCACCTCTTTGTGGCAGATCTGGCCCTAGTGGCTCCAATCCAATTGGTAGCACTCATCATCTATTCACTTTCGGTTACCATATTCTCGTTGGGGGGAAATCTTATGCCGGGGGGCAAACTCAATCCAGCGGTCATGCTCAAATTGGGGCACCTCCTCCTTATGGAGGACATTCTTAGGTTGGAACTTATAATTCATAATCTGGACCGAACGCATCACACTTGTTATCTCACCTTTGGAACCTTCAAGCTAACCCACAACCCTCTGGGGGACAACCTTCGCAAACCAGTGTTTTGGTACCCTTGAAATATGGTCAACCATATATGGGTTCTTTGAATCCCACTTGGGGCTCGAATGTTTAGTCTAGTACTCCTTTCCAAGTGAACATCCCTAACCAACCCAACCCCATGGGCTCCATGCCTCCACACCAACAATCGACTCTTCTCGGATCTTTGCATTATATGCAAACTACTTACGGTCCTACTGGTATACCAATGGGACTTCCTCCCCAAAGTGACCAGTACCCTCACGTGAATAGACAGTTACCCTTTTTGGCCACTTTGGACCTCCCCGATCTGTCTAGAATTTTGAATGACCCTATCTGTCACTCTCCTCATTGGCCTGTCATACCGGCCAAACTCCCATCCGACATTCCTAAGTTTGATGGTAAACCAGGAGATGATCCGAACAATCATGTCATGACTTTCCATATTTTGTGTTCATCTAACTCTTTGATGGATGAATCCATTCAATTATGTCTTTTCTAGTGAACTCTCACGGGTTCAGCCGTGAAGTCGTATATTCATGAGTGGAGACGTAGACGACGTCTAATCAAACTCGATCTTCCCGATCAGTTATTGGCATAATGGTTCACAAAATCCTTCGTGAATGACATATCTAAAAACATTGTTATGGGTGGAGTTGTCATAGAAGAATAGGCAATCAAGCGTGCCCAGTATCTCGATCTCGTTTATTCACAAACGGGTACTCTTTATGATCTGCTCCCTGATGCACCTCGTTCCTCTACCATGACCACCTCAACAACCCCAACAACTTCTCATGTCGTTGATGGTATGATAGGTACTTTCCATGCTCAACCTCAATATGCACAGACCTCTCACACCACGCCCAAATCCCATGCTTCTAATGTTCAAACTACTCTAACGCCCACCCCTCCCATCGATAAAACTTCAGAAGTGAACGTCGTTCAATCAACTCCTACCAGTAAGAATAAATCTAAAAAAGGGAAGGGTAATAATAAGGAGGATAAGAATAACAACCTGTAATCCGATAAGGCCAATACATAACCTGCTAAAGATAAGGATAAATGAAAACCTCGTTATCCTTGCCTTATATGTGGTGATGATCACTACACGAAGGATTGTCTGAGACGTGCTAAGGTCACGAAGTTCCTCCAAGGGACCCTAAAACCTCCTACTCCTCAACCCTTCCCTTCTCAACAACAAGCTCAATTGGTCATCCATGATCAACCTTCTTCCTCCACCACTTCCTATGTACTTATGTGTAACGGTGATTCAAAGAAGAATGACATCACACTTGCCACTCATGCCAAAGATTACCCTTCCTCCAAGGAGAAAGTTGACGATATACCACCTTCATTTGTTCAACAATCTCCCTCGGCTCCACCTTCCAACGGTCCTCTTCATATCGAATGACCGAACCCCAATATAGTCCTTCGCCCTCCTCCCAAGGGCATGGTTCGAAAGTCTGCTTTCAATCCTCATGCGTGTGCTACCCAGAACTACAGTATAGTATAAGATCTGTCACAAGCATCATCTGCGATGTCAACACTCGAAGTCCTTCAGATTTGTCCTACACAGAGGAAGGCACTGTTAAAATCTATCGGTGGAATCGACCCTACGGATACAAATTTAATAATCTTTGACTTGGAAGATCACATTCTGAGGTTACCCCCTCAACTCGCATTTCAAATACAAGTTGTTGTCTCCAACAAGAACATTTGTAGAATAGTTATTGATGAAGGTGCCTCGACGTGTGTCATGTCTATTTCCTGCTGGAAATTCATCAGCTCTCCTCCCTTAACTGAATCACACAACACGCTCAAAGCCTTTAATTGCTCTGGATTTAAACCTTATGGTGTCCTCCCGTCATTGCCTATTACGTTATAAGGCAAAACAGTCAACGTTGAAGTTGAGGTATTTGACGCTCCTCTCGATTACAACCTTTTACTTGGTCGTAGCTGGATCGATTCCATGCGTGCAGTTATGTCTACTATTTTCCGCATCGTGCATTTTCCACATTAGGGAAAATTAATTATGGTAGACCAATTGGCCTTCTTCAACTCTAATACACGTACCAAAAATGTACCTTTCATTGCAAAGACTCCCCCTAGATACGATAATGTCGAGGTGGGTCTACTAAATGATTCCACTCTGATGGGTACTTTCCCAATCCCACCACCCGACGTTCCACCTCCTTTCGTTGCCTCAATTAACATGATCTCCACCTCTGTCTGTGAACCTCCTAAGTCGTTTGACCCATGGATAGTACCCGAACCTGGTGGTTATCTCCACTATGGCAACCATATGTCTTTAAGTCTGGTTGAATCTACTTACCAAGCCATTCAATCAGCTGACCCTTCTACTCCCTCTCTCGGTGATTCATCTCCTGACCCGTTCAATGTCACTTTTCCCACATACAAGATGATTATGTCAGTTATGTCGATGGAATATATCCCTTGGGATGATGGACACCATTGTTCCATTCTCTTCCTCGAACAGCACACACTCGAGAGTTACCAACGGATCTTGATCCCGTCGACCATTGTCGTTATTGCTTCAGTTCCTGACTCCACACATGATGTTTTATATGAAGGGAACTTAAGTAAAATTTCACCCACCATCCCCCTCAACATCTCTATCAAACCTGGAGTTGTTGAAAATGTCCATATCAGAGATTCTTTTTCCACCAAGGAGGTTGTCACATATAAGTCACTTTTCCAAGAATTTTGTGACATCTTTGCATGGAGCTACGAAGAAATTCCTGGTATTGACCTGTAACACCCTGTTTCCCTCAGTCTGTAAAAATAACTATACTGGCCAAGTATTGTGGTAAACGCAGAAATGTGAATGTGTGATGTGAATGGACCTTGTGAAAAAGGTCAATGAATGTGAATAATATTATGAACATATATTGCAGGACTGCTGAGAGGGGATATGTTGAAAAAGAGACCATGATGGCTGAAGAAAGGTGGTGGAAGGCACCTGGAAAAGTGGCGTTAACTTCCACCAAAACCAATACCGTATTTGGACTTCACTGGCCTGGAGAACCAAGAGTGGCTCGCTGGCCCGAAATAAATTACTCCCAGGTTGGTAGGTAGATGGCTCCTCAAGAATTAATGAGGGATGGGGGAAGTGAACCGAACATCCATAGGAGCCTCGAGCCTGACCACCGCGAGGGAAATCACGCCACACGCAACCTCGCAAGAGGGAAATGCATGAGGAAGAAGCGCGGAGGGGGTAGACGCGAGGGAAGGAGGAAGAACTCTAGAGATATGCAGAGTGAGTGATAGCAGAGAAGGCGAAGAGTAACCCTTGTTCTCGGTCACTGGAAAACCAAGACGCAGTCTCACAACATCGTGGTCTCAACTCGGGGGTGGCTAGTGGTAAATCCATTGGGATTCATTGAGCCTACGATTGGGTGGAAACGATCACCCCTCTTAGCAGTTGCATCACCTCTGGTGTTATTTCTGATAAGTGTTATTTGAAGTTAATGCCATAATCGCATGTTCAGTTTTATGTGCTTGTAAATAGTTCTAAATAGAAGTGTTTACCTAACGTTTGATTTGATAGAATGGATTCCTGTGTATGATTACATGCCATAGTTGTTTTCTGCACAAATGATTAAGTCTGGGACATGAGTTCACTCCACCAAGAATCGTCTTATTTTCTTAGTTTCTCGTAATATTCTGGGAAGGCCCCTTGAGAGTACTCTTTTCCTAGAATTACCCCATAAACCTTGTAACCATACTGAACCTTACCAGAGACTCGATTAAGATCAGGGATAATTTCCCGAGAACCGTCTGAGGGTTCATACAATCCGGGTCTGGAACCCTTCTGCAAGAAAGAGTAGCTTTCTAAGGTCTCGGGATCATGGGAGCCTGAAGCTCCGAGAGTTTGAACTTCGTGATTCAAGCTCAGAAGGGATAGCGAGTTCAAATATAGAGAGAAAATACCCTATCGCTTGGTAAATGAACGGTCGGAATCCTTTCGAGAATACCCCAAGCCTGTCAACACCGACAGATCTAGAGAAGGAGCGTAGGCGTTAGCACTTCTCCCTTTCAGCCTTCGCAAATAGCGATGTGATCCTGGACCGTAGATCCCAGGGACCCATCCGAGCTCTATAAGCCGTCGATCTTAACCTTTACTTAGGCAGGAGAGCGAACTCGACTACGTCCTGAAAGTCTCGAAGACATCGGGATCGTCCATGTTGGAGGACAGGTGGCAGAGATTTGGCCATTTCACGTATCGGGGATTCGTGAGTTTGGAGGTGGAAGACCAGGCTCTTGGAGTCACGAAGTCCCTAGTCATGAGATCACGATGTGATCTGGGTCGTTGATCAAAGAGGAAGGACAGCCGTGGGATCTGACGTCTCGATACAACGTGTATCAGGGATTCGTGAGTTTGGAGGTGGAAGACCAGGCTCTTGGAGTCACGAAGTCCCGAATCGCGAGATCACGATGTGATCTGGGCCATCGATCAAAGAGGAAGGACGGTCGTGGGATCTGATGTCTTGATACATCGCATATCGGGGATTCGTGAGTTTGGAGGTGGAAGATGAGGCTCTTGGAGTCATGAAGTCCCGAGTCACGAGATCGTGATGTGATATGGGCCATTGATCAAAGAGGAAGGACAGCCATGGGATATGACGTCTCGATACATCACGTATCAGGGATTCGTGAGTTTGGAGGTGGAAGACCAAACCCTTGGATTCGTGAAGTCCCGAATAGCGAGAAGTAGGAGAAACCATTGAGTCAGGACCTCCTCGCCATATCGCATATCGGGGTCTCAGAGGTTGAGGGGAATCAGTTTCGATTGTAGAATTCATGAGCTTGCGAGTTGTGAGAGCTTGTGCAACACATAGCACGTCCGCTTGATGGGACCCCGTGGTTGACAGGTGGTGTGACAATAAGATGCCCAGAGAGAGGGAGAAGTGGTGACAGGTGGTGGACATGTTTCATTTGAAATGGGAGTCAACATCCTGTTGACTTCTCGTACTTCGGGTTCTCACAAGAAAGGAGCACACAGGCCCAACAACTCAAGTCACGAAGTTGCAAGTTCCGAGAAGCCCGGAAGGAGTCAAACCTTCTCTGACTTTCGCATCTCGGGGTCTTGTAAAAGAAGGGCCCAGAGGTTCAACCTTTCAACTCATGAACTTGCAAGTTGCGAGCAAGGCTAGTAGTTAGCCCTAGCCGGTCGTCACACATGGAGAGCGCTAATAATGAGGGGCCATACCATATCGAAATCTTAGGTATCAGCGATTGGTGAAGAAAATTCGAGGGTCTTCGACTCACGACTCACAAGGTCGCAAGTTGTGAAAGGCGCTTGCATTTAGGTGCGTATGTGGTCCTATCGAGATAGGGACTAAAGAAAGGGAGCTAGTGCTTTGTCGTTAAGCGGTGGGTAGATTTGGACGTCCAGAATCTTCACGCCTAGATCTATGGCCAGGGTTTCATTCTGGAGCCCCCTCGCCATTCTACCTTTAAGATTGGACTCACTTGTATCACTGAGTCATGAAACACGAAAAGGCACCTAGTTTGTTTGACCTGTGGTCCTAACCCACGATCATAGGGAGGTGAACAGGGAAGAACTAGCCTACGCTAGGCCTCGTAGGACTTCGGGGATTCTATCCCTTGAGGAAAAGCGTAAATTTTACTATGTCGTAGTGGGTGTGTTACAAATTGGTATCAGAGCATGGTTACAACACTCGGCCTGCTTGGGCTCATGAACGAATTGCACAGAAGCTACGTTTAGAACACTCTTAAAAAGAGTAACCCCCTGTGTTAACCTTCCTAATCAAAAGATAAAGTTAAGAATGACAAACCCCTATTGTGTGTGTGTACATGTGAAAATATGAATTATGTACTGGTTATAAATAAATATAAATATTGACTAACAACCAACGTTTTTCCTTTTGCACACAAGCGAAAGATCAACCGCGGGAAATTATCAACACATAGTATGGTGACTCACCAAGAAGTGGGAGAAGGCTCCCACAATAGAGACGAAGATTCTGATGAAAGGAGGGCAGCAGGGACCCCTCCAGATCTAGCCGAGACTGTAAGGAGTCTCATGGTCGAATTACAAAGCTGTAAGGCTAACAATGAAAGGATGATGAAAGAACAAGAAAAGAAACAAAAATTAACGCAGTTTTACTACAGAGTTTATCCGATCTACAAAGACAAATGCAGCATGAACTTGAGACTCAAAAACATGGTCATATCAGTGGCCACACTAAGAGGAGCACCTCGAAAAAGGTCCACCCCAGAGGTAAAGGACAAGCATCGGATAATTCCTCTGAGAAGGAAGCTGGGGATTCAGAGGGCTCTTCTAGCAGCAGAACCAGTTCCTATCCTTGAAGAAAATAGAAGAGGCAAAAGTCTTCCAAAGGTCGAAAATTCAAAGAATTCAGAAAGGCCAAACCACCCTCCTTCGACGGTGAAATAAACAAGGGAGAGGAAGCAGAGGCCTAGCTACTTGGACTAAAGAAGTATTTCATAGTCCATGACTTTTCAGAAAATATGAAGGCCCGAGTGGCCACCTTCAACTTGAACAGAAAGGCTTCCATTTGGTGGAAAGACCTTAAGAATATGAAAGGGGTTCGTGAAGAGGACCTATCTTGGGAACGGTTTGAGAAATACTTCCAAAAGAAGTATCTGTCGGAAAAATATTTCAACGAAAAGACTAAAGAGTTTTATGAACTCAAACAGGGACAAGCCACTATAGAAGAATATGTCAACAAATTCCTCGATTTGTTGAGGTATGTACCCTATATCAAGGTGGAAAAGGCAAAGGTGCAACGCTTCATCAGTGGACTACCTAAGGACTATCAAAATAGAATTGAATTTGATGAGCCAAAGACTCCAGAAGGCACTATTCGAAAGGCAACCTATTTTCATGAACAGTTTGGGCATCGAGCAGAACCTCGTGAAGGATGGAAACAAAAGAATAGTTCAATACTTCAGAAAAAGGGAATTAAATCCCCAGGATTTAAGAACTATAAGAAGAACCAAAGAATGAGCTTTCCATCCCAGAGTATGCACCAGCATAATTTTCCCTCCTTGAGTGGGAATAAAACTTTTGGACCCATATCAGTGAAGACTAATAACCCAAAGAGAGAACCTTTAAAATGATGGGGTTGCGGGGAAGAACATCTATTGAGAGACTGTCCACACCGACAACAGAATAGTCGGAGGATTTATAATGTCCAGGAAACTACCATCGTCAATGATGTGGTCAGGAGTGTGCCACAAATTTATGCAACCTTGGATAATAACCAAGCCGACCACCAAGCTTCAGTAGTGAAAATAGAAGGTATGATTTCCAACCATCTAGTGTCTATTTTAATTGACCCTGGTTCAAATTTGAGTTATATAGCCCCTAAAGCTGTTGATAAGTGTAAACTACAGCCACAAAAACATACCAAGCCATGGTTGGTACAGTTAGCCGTTGGCACCAAGAGAAGGGTAGCAGAGGTTATACCAGCCTGCCAATTGATGTTGGGTAGATTTCCCACCCAAACAACCCTTAACTTATTACCCTGGGATCGTATGATCTGCTGATTGGTATGGATTGGCTAGCCGCCCATAAATCCATATTGGATTGTTACCATAAAACCTTAGAATGTGTAAGTAAAAAAGGGAAAAAGATAACCCTTCAAGGGATCTGAAAACCTGTCTCGGTGAGACAAATATCAGCTCTGCAATTGAGGAAGTATTGCCGAAAGGGATGTCCCCTATATGCAATACAGGTGTTGAAAACAATCGAAGATGACAAACCAAGCCCTGAAGATCACCCTATCCTGAGAGAATACAGAGATATATTTCCGGAAGAGGTATCGGGTCTACCTCTGAAAAGGGACATAGACTTCTCGATATAACTTGCACCGGGAGCGGTGTCGATGTCTAGGACAGCCTACCGGATGAGCACACCTGAGTTAGTTGAACTCAAGTTGCAATTAAAATAAATGATGGATAAGGGATATATTCAGCCCAACATGTCTCCATGGGGAGCACCAGTCCTATTCGTGAAAAAGAAGGATGGTACCCTTAGACTGTGTATAGATTATAGACAACTCAATAAGGTAACCATAAAGAACAAGTACCCCTTACCCAGGATCGATGACTTGTTCGATCAATTGGGGGGTGCATCTATTTTCTCAAAGATTGATTTGAGTTCGGGATACCATCAAGTCCAAATCAAGGGTGAAGACATCCATAAAACTACCTTCTGAACGAGGTATGGTCATTATGAGTTTGTGGTGGTGCCATTTGGGTTGACCAATGCCCCTGCCACTTTTATGTGCTTGATGAACAATGTACTAAGCAAATTCCTGGACAAATTTGTACTTGTTTTTATTGACGATATATTAATTTACTCCAAGAACATAAAAGAGCATGAAGAGAATATTAGACTTGTGCTGCAAGTGCTAAGAGAACATCATCTCTATGCCAAATTCAGCAAATGTGAATTCTTCCAGAAGCAAATACATTACTTAGCCCATGTTCTCTCCAAAGAAGGAGTAGCGGTAGACCCTGACAAAATCAGTTCTATCATGGAATGGCCTACCCCAAAGGATGTTTCAGACATCGGATCCTTTATGGGATTAGAAGGATACTATAGGAGATTTATAAAAAGATTCTCCAAGATTGGTTGTCCAATAACTGCCCTCCAGAAGAAGGGGACAAAATTCTTGTGGACACAGAAATGTGAAGAAAGATTTCAAACCCTAAAACATCTACTGACCCATGCGCCCGTGCTGAAGATGGTCGATCCATAAGTTGACTTCCTCGTGTGCATAGATGTCTGTAAAGAAGGGTTTGGAGGAGTCCTTATGCAGGAAGGAAGTGTGATCTGCTATGAATCCCAAAAATTGAACGAGCATGAAGTCAACTATGTGACCCATGATCTAGAACTGGCTACCATAGTGCATGCCTTGAAAATGTGGAGGCATTACCTCCTGGGAAGAAAGTTTGTACTTATGACAAATCACTGCGGATTGTGATACATGTTTTTTCAACCAAAGCTCAATTCCAGGCAAGCTAGGTGGATGGCCCTCCTTAGCAAGTTTGATTTCGAAATAAAACACATCAAAGGAAAGGAAAATAGGGTGGTTGATGCCCTTAGCAGAAGTATGAAAACAATTCACCTGGCAACGGTGAGCACCTGCGAGACAGATGTTAAGGAAAGAATAAAAAATGCACAAGAAACAGATCCCTTCGTCCAGACCGTGACCATGCACCTATAGCAAGAAACCGCTGGAGTAATATATGAAGGCTACCAGATGATCGAAGGAGGTCTGCTCACTTATAGAAGCAGATTTTATATTCCAAACTGTGACGACTTGAAGAGGTTCATACTGGATGAACTACATAAAAGACCCTATTCTGGTCATCCAGGATACCAGAAGTTGATCACAGCCACTAGGAGACAATTCTATTGGCCTGGAATGAAGAAAGACACAGTCGAGTACTTGGCCAAATGCATAGAGTGCCAACAGGTTAAAGCAGAACACCGACACCCAACAGGATTATTACAACCTCTACCAATCCCAGAATGGAAATGGGAAACCATCTCCATGGATTTCATCATTGGATTACCAACATCGACCAAACAGAATGATGCCATCATGGTAGTGGTGGATAAATTGAGCAAGTCTGCCCATTTTATCCCTATCAAGTCCACTTGCAAAGAATTCGAAATCGCCCAGGTATTCGTGAAGGAGATATTCAAACTGCATGGTATGCCAAAGGAGATCATGTCCAACAAAGACACGAAATTTACTTCTAACTTTTCGAAATCACTGATGGTTGGCTTGGAAACCAAATTGTTGTTTAGCACCGCCTATCACCCTCAAACCAATGGACAGACAGAAAGAGTGAACCAAATACTTGAAGACATGCTAAGAATGCATGTAATGCATCAACCCAAGAAGTGGGAAGACTACCTGCCATTGGTAGAATTCGCCTACAACAACAGCTACCAAGCATCCTTAAAGATGAGTCCCTTTGAAGTCCTCTATGGTAGACTGTGAAACACTCCTATCAGTTGAAGTAATCCCATAAACAGGATTTCTTTTGGACCCGACACATTGAAAGAAATCGAACAGCAAGTGACTTAGATAAAACAATACCTGAAGGTCGCTCAGAACCGACAGAAAAGTTATGCCGACCAAAAGAGAACTCCAAGAGAGTTCAAAGTGGGAGATCATGTATATCTCAGAGTTAGGCCCAGAAAAAGTTCCCTGAAAATGGGAGCTTGTGCCAAGTTGGCACCTCAGTATTGTGGACCCTTTGAGGTTCTAGACAGAGTGGGACCTGTAACCTATAGGCTAGCACTACCTCCCACAGTAAAAGCACATAATGTTTTCCATGTCTCATTATTGAAGAAATATGTACATGATGCTAACCATATAATTGATTGGTCTATGATTCAGGTGGAACTGGAGGGAGAATTTCTACCAGAACCTCAATGCATACTGGACAGAAAGGAAACCCCACTCCAGAATTGAACCATTGCACAGGTCAAGGTGCAGTGGAAACATTTTGGCCTAGATGAGGCTACATGGGAAATGGAGGATGCCATGAAATGGGCATATCCGATTTTGTTTACATCTGTACATGCATGTCAAGTTAATATATAGAACATCAAGGACGATGTTCCTTTAAGGGGGAGGTAATTGTAACACCCTATTTCCCCTAGTCTGTAAAAATAACTATACTGGCCAAGTATTGTGGCAAACCCAGAAATGTGAATGTGTGATGTGAATGGACCTTGTGAAAAAGGTCAATGAATGTGAATAATATTATGAATATATATTGCAGGACTACTGAGAGGGGATATGCTGAAAAAGAGACCACGATGGCTAAAGAAAGGTGGTGGAAGGCACATGGAAAGGTGGCATTAACTTCCACCAAAACCAATACCGTATTTGGACTTCACTGGCCCGGAGAACCAAGAGTGGCTCACTAGCCTGAAATAAATTACTCGTAGGTTGGTAGGTAGATGGCTTCTCAGGAATTAATGAGGGATGGGATAAGCGAACTACCCATTAGTAGGAGCCTCGGGCCTGACCACTGCGAGGGAAATCGTGCCACACACAACCTCGCAAGAGGGAAATGTGTGAGGAAGAAGTGCAGAGGGGGCAGATGTGAGGGAAGGAGGAAGAACTCTGGAGATATGCAAAGTGAGTGATAGCAGAGAAGGGGGAGAGTAACCCTCATTCTCGGTCACTAGCAAACCGAGACACAGTCTCGCAGCATTGTGGTCTCAGCTTAGGGGTGGCTAGTGGTAAATCCATTGGGAGTCATTGAGCCTATGGTTGGGTGGAAACGAGCACCCCTCTCAGTAGTTGCATCACCTCTGGTGTTATTTATGATAAGTGTTATTTGAATTTAATGTCATACTCGCATGTTCAGTTTTATGTGCTTGTAAATAGTTATGAATAGAAGTGTTTACCTAACGTTTGATTTGATAGAATGGATTCCTGTGTATGCTTACATGCCATATTTGTTTTCTGCACAAATGATTAAGTCTGGGACATGAGTTTGCTCCACCGAGAATTGTCTTATTTTCTTAGTTTCTCGTAATATTCTGGGAAGGCCCCTTGAGAGTACTCTTTTCCTAGAATTACCCCATAAACCTTGTAACCGTACTGAACCTTACCAGAGACTCGATTAAGATCAGGGATAATTTCCCAAGAACCATCTGAGGGTTCATGCAATCCGAGTATGGAACCCTTATGCAAGAAAGAGTAGCTTTCTAAGGTCTCGGTGTCATGGGAGCCTGAAGCTCCGAGAGTTTGAACTTCATGATTCAAGCTCAGAAGGGATAGCGAGTTCAAATATAGAAAGAAAATACCCTATCACTTGGTAAATGAACGGTCGGAATCCTTTCGAGAATACCCCAAGCCTATTAACACCGACGGATCTAGAGAAGGAGCGTAGGCGTTAACACTTCACCCTTTCAGCCTTTGCAAATAGTGATGGGATCCTGCACCATAGATCCTAGGGACCCATCGGAGCTCTATAATCTTTCAATCTTAACCTTTACTTAGGTGGGAGAGTGAACTCGACTATGTCCCAAAATTCCCGAAGACATCGAGACCGTCCATGTTGGAGGACAAGTGGCAGAGATCTGACCATTTCACGTATCGAGGATTCATGAGTTTGGAGGTGGAAGACCAGGCTCTTGGAGTCACGAAGTCCTGAGTCGCGAGATCATGATGTGATCTAGGCCATTGATCAAAGAGGTAGGACATTCGTGAGATCTGACGTCTCGATACATCGTGTATCGAGGATTCGTGAGTTTGGAGGTGGAAGACCAGGCTCTTGGAGTCACGAAGTCCAGAGTCGCGAGATCGCGATGTGATCTGGGTCGTCGATAAAGAGGAAGGACAGTCATGGGATCTGACATCTCGATACATCGCGTATCGGGGATTCGTGAGTTTGGAGGTGGAAGACTAGGCTCTTGGAGTCATGAAGTCCCGAGTCGCGAGATCACGATGTGATCTAGGCTGTTGATCAAAGAGGAAGGATAGCCGTGGGATCTGACATCTCGATACATCGCGTATTGGGGATTCGTGATTTTGGAGGTGGAAGACCAAACCCTTGGAGTCACGAAATCCCAAATAGCGAGAAGTAGGAGCAACCATTGAGTTAGGACCTCCTCGCCATATCGCATATCGGGGTCTCGGAGGTTGAGGGGAATCAATTTCAACTATACAAGTCACGAGCTTGCGAGTTGCAAGAGCTTGTGCAATAGGTGGCACGACCACTTGGTGGGACCCCCATGGTTGACAGGTGGTGTGACGATAAGATGCCTATAGAGAGGGAGAAGTGGTGACATGTGGTGGACACGTGTCGTTTGAAACGGGAGTCAACATCCTGTTGCCTGTTGACTTCTCATACTTCGAGTTCTCGTAAGAAAGGAGCACAAAGGCCCAACAACTCAAGTCGTGAAGTTGCAAGTTTTGAAAAGCCCAGAAGGAGTCAAACCTTCTCTGACTTTCGCGTCTCGGGGTCTTGTAAAAGAAGGGCCCAGAGGTTCAACCTTTCAACTCGCGAACTTGCAAGTTGCGAGCAAGGCTAGTAGTTAGCCCTAGTTGTTGGTCATGCATGGAGAGCACTAATAAGGAGGGGCCATACCATATCGGAATCTCGGGTATCGGCGATTGGTGAAGAAAATTCGAGGGTCTTCGACTCACGACTCGCGAGGTAGCGAGTTGTGAAAGGCGCTTGCATTTAGGCGCGTATGTGGTCCTATCGAGATAGGGAATAAAGAAAGGGAGCTAGTGCTTTTTCGTTAAGTGGTGGGTAGATTTGGATGGCCAGAATCTGTGCACCCAGATCTATGGCCAGGGTTTCATTTCGGAGCCCCCTCGCCATTCTACCTTTAAGACTGGAATCACTTGTATCGCTGAGTCATGAAACACGAAAAGGCGCCTGGTTTGTTTGGCTTGTGGTCCTAACGCACGATCACAGGGAGATGAACAGGTAAGAACTAGCCTGTGCTAGGCCCCATAGGACTTCGGGGATTCTGTCCCTTGAGGAAAAGCGAAAATTTCATTATGTCATAGTGGGTGTGTTACATGACCCCGATATTGTTGTATAGGAAATCAAGACGTACTCGCGCACCAAACCCGTCCGGAAAAGACTTCGTCTGGTCCACCCCCATAAAGCAGCTGCTATCAAGCTTGAAGTAGAAAAACTTCTTAAAGCCAGCTTTATATATTTAGTGGCTTTGACTGATTGCGTATCCAATCTAGTTTCGGTTAACAAGAAACAAGGTACAATCCGTGTCTGTGTTGATTATAGGGATATCAACAAAGCATGTCCTAAGGACAACTTTCCTACCCCCTTTGTTGACCAAATCATCGACGATTGCACAAGAAGTGAAATCTTCTCTTTTATGGACGGTTTCTCCGGATATAATCAGATTAACATCTTACCTGTGAATCAACACAAAACTGCTTTTATTTGTCCTTGGGGCACTTTTGCCTACTGGAAACTGCCCTTCGGTTTAAAGAACATCGGTGCAACGTTTCAATGTGCTATGTCTTATCCTTTCCATGATATTAAGCACATTGTACAACCATATTTAGATGACCTACCAACACATTCCATGCATCGTAGTGATCATCCAACCCACCTCCGAGCCATTTTCCTTCGCCATCAATTCTATTGTATACGCTTAAACCCACATAAATGTGTCTTTTGCATGGAGCTTAGCCGACTCTTAGGATTTATTGTGTCATGTCAAGGGATCAGGGTAGATCCTTTGAAGGCTGAGGCGATTCTCAATCCCCCTCCTCCTTCTTCACTTCGCCAGCTACAAAGTTTGAAAGGGAATGCAAACTTTCTATGTCGTTTTATCCCAAACTACGTTGAGTTAACACTCGGATTTACTCGACTATTAAAGAACGGCTCTGAATTTGTATGGGACACCACTGCCAACAAATCTTTGAAATTGACTTTAGTCCATACCCCACTACTTTTCTCGCCCAATTATAGTCGAGATTATTTTCTTTATCTCGCTACTTTGGATTCGACCATCACCATGGTTCTGGTCCAAAAAGATGATTTACACGACGAACATGTTATTTATTATTTGAGTCGGAGTCTCACGACTACCGAAGCCAAGTATTTGCATGTTGAAAAACTAGCCTTGGCAGTTGTCCAAGCTGTCCAACGATTTTGTCACTATATCTTACTCCGCAAGACCACCGTCATTTTCGATTGCAACCCCATGCAATAGATTCTTACCGCCAATTGCTCAGGGGAAAATACTCCAAATGGATAGTCATCCTCCAGGAGTTTGACTTAGAATTCGAATGTGCTAAGTCTAAGAAATCCTTGGTGTTTTCTGAACTGATATGTGATCTTCCCTGCACTGAGATAGAAAACGTAGCAGAGGACTCTTTACCCGATGAATCTCTTTTTCTGCTCAGTTCTAACGACCTTTGGTATGGGGATATTATTGTCTATCTCCAAACTCAGACTTTCTGGCCCAATTTTTCTAGCACTGAACATCATTGAATACGTTATCAAACCCATTAGTACATCATCCTCGGTGACACTCTTTATCATCATGGGGTTGAATTTGTTTTTCGACGCTGTCTCACCTATGACGAAGCTGAGAAATCTTTAAATGGATGCCACTCTGGAGCATGTGGTGGTCACATGTCTGGGCATGCTACTGCCCAAAAGGTATTACATGTCAAGTATTTTTTTCCTTCTTTATTTAAATATTGTATTATTGTCATTCAAAAATGCCATGCTTGCCAAACATACAACAATAATATAAGATCTCATCCCGCTCCCTTACACCCTGTAGTTTCCGTTGGACCTTTCACTAAATGGGGTATCGATTTCATGACCTGTAACCCTCACTCAGCGGGGGGGAATGGATACATTATTGTAGCCATGGATTATTTCACGAAATGGGCCAAGGCGATGCCTACATTCGAAAACACTGGAAACACTGCAACATTTTTCATTTTCAATCACATCATCACACGATTTGGAATCCCACAGTCTATTGTCACTAATCATGGCAGCCACTTTCAAAACTTCATGATGTCTAAGCTCACAGAAAAGTTGGGTCTTCGACATGAAAACTCAACCCCCTACTATCCACAAGCCAATGGCCAAGTCGAAGCAATCAACAAGGTTCTTATCACCATGCTTCGACGGATTATAGGAATTCACAAAACAAGCTGGCACACAATGTTGTTCTCAGCATTATGGGCCTATCAGACGTCCATGAAGTCTGTCACTGGTTTTACACCTTTCAAATTAGTGTATGGTATAGAATCTATCCTACCGATTGAATGTGAAATTCCATCGTTAAAACTAGTCATTGAACTTCTCCCTCTTGGAAAATATTTAACAGACAGTGAATGGAAAATATTTAACAGACATCGAATGCTTGTCATTGATGGCAAGTAGCATAAGTACAGGAAGAATGTACAGAGGATTGATGGCATGAGTACAAGAAGTTTGTAACAGACAGGCAAATAGAAGATAAGTTCAGGAAGATAGAATGATCAAAGGCAACGTAACCAGGCAAACAGAAGATAAGTTCAGGTTGATCGAATGATCGAAGTCCCGTAAAGCTTGAGAAGTATTTCTGATCATTGGATCCATTCAAAATTCCTGAAAGAATGAGGGTTGTTAGATCTGAAAGTAGACAAGAAGAGATCATTGAAGAGGAGGACAGATCTCAGGCGTTAGATCCGAGCGCAGGATCCGACCATCGTTGGATCAAGAAGAACCCGCACATCCTTTAAGGTACAAGGAGAAGCGGGCGTAATCATGATATGCGAAATCACGACTTAATCTGAGCTGTTAGATCAAGGTTGAATCTAGACTGTTGATTCCAATCCATGTCAGAGTTTCGAGGATCGCGTGTTAGAGATGTCAAAGAAACAATGAAACAAGAATGTCGATTTCGTGACATGCAAAATTGCGATTCAATCGCAGTTGTTGAATCAAGATCAGATCTGGACCATTGATCTAAATCCATGTCGAAGTTTCAGGGATCGAGATTTGGAGATGTCAAAGTTTATTAACATCAGGAATCCTGATATCGCGATATGCAAAATCCCGATTTAACCGCAGTCGTTGAATCAAGCTTAGATCTGGACTGTTGATCTAAATCCATGTCGGAGTTTCGGGGATCGAGAGTTGGAGATGTCAAAGTTTATTAACATCAGGAATTTTGATATCGCGATATGAAAAATCATGATTTAATCGCAGCCACTGAATAGAGATCAGATCTGGACCGTTGATCTAACTCCATATCAGAGTTTCATGAATCGCGACATGGAGAGGCAAAGAATTCAATTCAACAAGAATGCCGAAATTGCGAAATCACGATTCAATCATAGCCATTGAATCAAGATCACATCTGAACCATCGAATAACAGGACATGTGGCAAGTGATCAAAATTTCGCTGACTTGGGGTCAACGGAGCATAGTGTCGAAAATCACGAAATGAGAAATCGCGAAAGCGCTTTTTGCATAGGCGCTTGGTTATGACCATAGTCATATTGGGGAAGGAGCTAGTGCAAAAAATTTCTGTATCAGAACTTCGGGGATCAAAAAATGAAGTGTAGAGACACTCAGCATAGGATTGCCAAAATGTCGAAACCTGATTTAAAGGCAATGTCAATATAGTTCATCCAACGGTGCAGATAAATTGGAATATGATCGGAAGG
The DNA here is from genome assembly GCA_009831015.1 of Picea engelmannii. NCBI lineage: Eukaryota > Viridiplantae > Streptophyta > Pinopsida > Pinales > Pinaceae > Picea > Picea engelmannii. Next base: position 592,208 of record ML781905.1, on the reverse strand, counting down.
TTACTGTTCTCTCTCACAGTCAGTTACGAATCTGTTGGTGTTTCAGTTGCTTGGATAGTTGTCTTCCTTTTGCCTAAGGAGATGGGAAGTTGAACCGCCGTGAAGGTGTATAAAAGAAAAGGAGAAAGACAGCATGGTGTTGGCTGTTCTGTATGAGAAAAGAATGAAACTGTAAGAAAAGGAAAATGAGAGAATGCGCAGGAGGAGATTGAGCATATGTGCAGTGTGAGTTGAAACGCGGAGAAGAATAATAGAAAAAGTTGAAGAAGAGCAGAATGAGAGAACGAGTTGATGCAGAGCATACCTACTGAATAGACAAAGGAAGAGAAGAGCAGCAGAATAGTGTGTAGAAGACCAAATTTACAGAACAAAGAAAGATTGGTAAGAACTGATTTATCTATAAAGTTGACTGTTTATTTAGCCATTCATATTCTAGGGAGGTTGGGAGGTTCAAGTGGGAGCTTGAACATAGGAAGTTGTAGCTTCCATCTGGTTGCAGCCAGAGAAACCAGGGTAGCAGGGTGGTGCTAGGGAGAACAAGTGTTCTCTGTTATACAGGTTGGAGCCTATGTAACTGGAAGTTGGTGCTTCCATCCATTTGGTGCTAGAACATATAGGGAGTTGGTGCTTCCTTCTAGTGGGTGCTAGAGAAACCAGGGAGTTGGTGCTTCCTTCTAGTGGGTGCTAGAGAAACCAGAGAGTTGGTTCTCTCAAACAAGTTGCAGCTTGTAAAACAGAGGTAGCAGCCTCACATTGAGTTGGTGCTCAATTAAAGATGATGTACATAACTTAAAATACTGCCTATCATTTTGAAGAAGAAGAGGTTTTCTCCCTTTATGGGTTTCCTCGTGAAAATCTGTCTCTATGTATACCTTATGTGTGACTGATGCTTTTTACTTTTACTGTCCATATGTTGTATAATGTTGATGATCACTTGAGGAAAGATTAAGAATATTTTAATAGACTTATTATTGTTTAAGCTCAAATACAACTGATTCATCCCCCCTCTCAGTTGTATTAGTAATTTCAACAATTGGTATCAGAGCAGGTTCCTTTTATTCAAAGGTAGATCTGTCAGCTTAAACATGACAAGTCATGAAGGAACTTCAGCCTCTAAGCCCTTTCTATTTGATGGAAGAAATTTTACCTTCTAGAAGATTAGAATGAGAACATACTTAATGGCCTTGGGTGCTGATGTTTGGGATGTAGTAGAGACTGGATATACAAAGCCTGTTGTGCTAGCCTCCAAGGATGATAAGTTAGAGTTTAGTTTTAATGCTA
>ML781905.1:551541-578492 GCA_009831015.1 Picea engelmannii | reverse complement strand
GTGGCCTATCCCGAGCTTGTTAACTGGTCAGTAACCTTTTGGGGACCAAAAGGTCTTTTTGTGGGGAGGTGTGATATGAAAACAGATCCAGAAGCCTGATAGGGCTTGAAAAATGCTCAAAAATGAAAGTGCTCGAAATGCGATGAAACCTATGCCATTGCGTCCGACTCGTCTTCCTGATTCTGGTGGTATAATTTTTATGTCAAACGGAGCCCGTATGGAGAAGATATCGCGTTCTGTCCGAAAAGTCAAACAGGCAAAATTTGGAAGTTGACTGGGCAGGCCGTACTGACACGTGGCAGGCCGTATAGTGCTGATGTGGCATGTCCGTATAGGACACATGGCGGTTTCAGATGGCGACACATGGCAGGTCCGTACGAAGGACACGTGGCATCACCAGGATGCAACACGTGTCAGGTGGATTTGGCCTTTTCGGTGCACAGTTGGACCAATAAAAAAGTGACACGTGTCACCACTCATAGGGTGACACGTGGCACGATGACGTCATCCAGTGACGTGGCACACTGACGGAGCAGACACGTGGCAGGACAGGTGGCAGTACGGCAATCATCGTGGCAGTTTACATGGCAGACACGTGGTCCAATCGAGGATCGACACGTGTCAGGTTGTGGATGGTTTTTAAAGCGCCATGTGGCCCAATGACGGGCTGCCACGTGGCGCTGCGTCATTGGCTATTGGTTTTCAATGTTAAAATTTTTGGTTGGCTCGCCGAGGTTCGAACACACGACCTCCGTGGACGGGTAACGACTTAACCGAATGAGCTAACCGGAAGACCGGCGGGCGGTTCTTGTTGGAGGATCGGCACATTGTTTATTTAAAGTTTGTTAAAGTTTCAAACGGGCGGCAAATGGGCCGGGGCCTAGCCCCAGCCCTCGCCAACACCCATACGACTATGCAATATGACCACACCACAAAATACCGGGAGCACGGCAACTTTTGGTGCGCGTTTGTTGTAACAAATTAGCCCGGGGCCTATGTATCCGCCCATAAAACCGGAGCTTACACCTTTTTGCACGGGAGTTTGGGCACGGAGGTTTGGCCCATGGTTATAACCTATGCGCCAATATACCATATGACCCGGCCAACCACCAAATGAAAACGCGGGCAGTTAAGCAGTTAAGCCACGATGCGCAGATATGACCGGGAGCCAGCGAGAATGGGGTGGCCCGCGCTATGGCGCGTGGCCACATGCATGGCCATATGACCGAACCAAGGGGGCTGCGCCCGGATTCGGGGGGCTAAAGGCCCAAATATAATACAAAAGTGGGTTTTTAATAAAGAAATTGGTTTTTTCTAATTTAATATGCCTAATTTTAGCTGATTTACTCCATTTTTGGGGGATATTGGGCATTTTTGGAGGCCATATTCTTGGAGGAAGTTGGGGATATGAAACCAACTTCATTCCTATATAAACCAGGCCTGTTTGAGGCCAATAGACAGTAATATTTGCAGAGTTATGCTGTTGGAAAGCCAAGCCAAAGTCAGTTTGTTGCAGGGAAGCCTTTGAGGTGGAAACGCTGTCGGATCGTTTCTGGGAGCTTGGAGCATCAGTTTTGCATGCCGTTTCTTTCATTGTTTTCTTGAGATCTATGACTAGAAGACCAGATCAGTCTTGTAGCCTTTGGGCATTGCTGAGATGAAATTTTGAGCACTTGAGCAGAAATAAAGAAGCCTCCCCCACAGGAAAAAGGCCCGGAGACGTAGGCAAACATTGTGCCGAACTCCGTTATCAACCTGCGTTCTTATGGTTTGTTGTTCATTATTGTTTTTAGATCTACATATGTGTATTTGACTGATATAATTCTCTTCTTTTCCTCATTATTTCATAAAAATTCTCAAATGGTTAAGTTATTCATGCAAGTTTAAAACTCAACCATAATCATAAAAGATCCTGCCGGATCAAGAACCTAGCTTCTTCTGCATGGGAAATCTATTTACCCACAAACGAACTTATCAGTCTACATGGTGTTTGCCTCAGTCATGCAACCAATAATATAGCAAAGTATACCCTCGTTATCGAATTGCTGACAAATGCTATCTTACTTGGGATTCGTCGTCTGGTTATACGAATTGATTCACAGCTAGTGGTGCTACAGTTAAGTAATGTCTATGCTATTCGAAGTCCTACTTTGTTACGGGTATATTTACAAATTCGCCTCTTAGAACGTTATTTTGATTATATCGAGTATCAACACATTCCTAGATGTCTAAATACATTGACTGATGCGTTAGCTAATTATGTGTTAGACAAACATCTGAGACATTTATAAAACCAAATCACACATCACATGTATCATATAAAGCAAAATAAGTCGTTAGAAGCCTCATGTATATATATATATATATATATAACGATCAAAATTTTTTACAAAAATATTGTTTTCCGTCCGAAGACCAAAAATGAAGCTCATAGCTTCTACAAAAATAGTATCATGGATGCTTCTCTCGGTAACACACTAATGCGCATGCTACCCTACACACAAATCATCTCAATGGACCAGCCACGCCTATAGTATGGTGCTGGAAACGTCGCGGGATCTCATCGATGGACATGTCTTGGATTCCTGTAGTTAAACCCTCGAGATTGTGTTTGATCGCCTCGTAGTCATCTGCATCCCATCCTGCCACTACCGTTGCTTCCCCTCACCTCTGTACAGGGGAGGTGTCTGGGGGCCTGAATGGCCCTACATCTACATAGTCAGGATGTTTTGGTCAGTTATTGGATTGAAAAACATATAAAAACATTTAATATTATGAAAACATTTACAAAAACAATATAAAATCAAAATGTCTTTCTCACCTAGTTCCCCCCACCGAGAACCCTCGGGTAACACTAAGTTAGGATCATTGCAGAAATCCAAGCTGGCATATGCATATTCATCGATCATCAAGATATGGGGCTCCAGCCAATCAAAAAATGTGTCATTATACCTAATAATGGGGCCTGCCGCATGTCGGGACATGAGATCACACCATCATTTCATCTACGGATCTCGTGGTGCTGGTATATTCCAATCTACCTGTAAGAAAAAGTAAGGGACTCTTTCTAGGAAGAAAGATACCAATATGGATCTATACCTGTAATATACCAGATATAAAATGTATGCAGAACTGAAATAAAATGCTAGTAATGGCAGAATAACAACAATATAACCAGACCATTCACCACAATAACAATGAAATGATATAAGAATAACAACAAAAATAGCACTTTGAATCTGAAAGCAATGTTCATGGGCATCTTCAAGGGGGAAACCTCCAGTTGAGCAGAGCTCTATTACAATAATATCCAAGCTAGGGTTCTCATACCCTCGACTCCTATTTATACTAAAAAGAAGCATCTAGAGGAAGATCCTTCTAGAAGCGGAAGCTTCTATTAGGTCTTCTTACATCCGCCTTATTCTATTTTATTGAAAGGCCTTATTAATAGTGACCTTTATTACATCCGAATATATTGTTCTACCTATGTGCGGTTTAGGACCCTAACATGTCTGCCCCCTTAAAAACAACCTTGTCCTCAAGGCTTGAGATGAGGAAATTGTTGCAGAATGGTAGTTGGTTCCCAAGTGGCGTCTGCTAGAGTTGTATCTTTCCACTGCACTAGCACTTCCTTGATGGTTCTTTGACATAGGTGACGCTCACGTTGGTCCAAAACTGCTTCTGGTTGTAGCCAAATGGATCCTTCTTCAGCTAACTCTGGAACGTTGGTTTGAATTTGGCACTTAGATCCAATCAACTTCTTTAAGCATGAAACATGAAAAAAAGGATGTAGCTTCGAATTGCTGGGAAAAGCTAACTGATAGGCAACTTGTCCCACAAGCTTGAGTACGGTATAAGGACCATAAAATTTGGATGCTAGCTTCTGACAATGATCGGCCTTGAGGGAAGTTTGCTTGTAAGGTTGCAGTCGAAGAAACACCTGATCCCCTTCTGCAAATTGATGTTCAGAGCGACCTTGATCTGCTTGTTTCTTCATGCGATTATGTGCCATGACCAAATTCTCTTTGAGGGTACGGAGAATAGCCTCTCAAGTTGTAAGTGTTAGGTCAACCGCCTAGACCTTTGAGGCACCCGATAAGTATGAGAGAACTGAAGGTGGCTTCTATCCATATACCGCTTCAAAAGGAGTCATGGATGTAGTTGTATGGTATGAAGTGTTGTACCACCATTCAGCTAAGGGTAACCATTGAGCCCATTGATTTTTCTTTTTTGAGGAAAAACACCTCAAATATGTTTCCAAACACTTGTTGACAACTTCCGTTTGGCCATCAGTCTGGGGATGATAAGCTATGATGAGATGCAATTCGGTGCCTTGTATCTTGAACATTTCTTGCCAAAAATTTCTTGTGAAAGTTGGGTCATGATCAGAAACAATAGAGTGCAGCATGCCATGAAGCTTGAAGACCTGATCCATGAAGATTTGGGCCACCGTGGATGCTGTAAATGGGTATTGAAGGGCGCAGAAATGAGCATACTTGGAAAGGTGATCAACAACCACCATGATGATGGATTTATTTCCCGATTTGGGTAAGCCGGTAATAAAATCCATAGAGATATCCTTCCAAATAGCAGGTTGAATCGGGAGCAGTTGTAGTGTGCCCGACGATTTAACTGTTTCTCCCTTGTTGCGTTGACACACAGCACATTCAACTACAAAATTATGAATTTCCTGTTTCATAACATCCCATAAAAAGGAATGTTTGACCCTGTCATAGGTTTTGGTGAACTCGGAGTGACCTGTTGTGGGTGTAGCATGAAGCTCAGAAATTACTATGGATTTAATCTTTGATTGTTTACTTAAATACAAACGACCTTTGTATCAAAGTTCCTCATGGAGCCAAGAGTACCCTAGGGAAGCTGGAACCTTGGACTGCAATTGGTGGATCAACTGCGAACTTCTGGGATCTTGTAGCCATTCCTAGCGAATGGCTTGGAGCCAATCTGGTACAATGAATGAAAGAGAAAAAAGGGATCCTTCGTCTTCATATTTTCAGGAAAGTGCATCCGCAACCACATTGTCTTTGCCTTTCTTATAAATGATCTCATAATCATATCCAAAGAGTTTAGTCACCCATTTTTTTTGTTCTGGGGAGGAAATGTGTTGTTCTAGAAAATACTTGAGGCTTTGATGGTCTGTCTTAATTTGGAAACGTTGCCCCAATAGATAAGGACGCCACAGATCCACGACATGAAGAATAGCCAAAATTTCCTTTTCGTAGATGGATTTGCCCAGATTTCTTTCAGATAGTTGCTTGTTGGTAAAGGCCAAAGGTCGACCCTCTTGCATAAGAACAACACCGATTCCTTTCCCTGAGGCATCACATTCCAACACAAAGGTCTTTGTGAAATTGGGAAGGGCGAGGACTAGAGTGGTGCACATGGCCATCTTCAAGGTCTGAAAAGATTGAGCAATGGCTGGAATCCAAGTGAAAGATTTCTTTTTGAGGAGAGCAATGAGAGGTGTTGCAATCTTCCCACAATTCTTAACAAACTTGCGATAATACCCTGTTAAGCCTAGAAATCCACGCAAGATATTAAGAGTCTTTGGGTGAGGCCAGTCTTGCATAGCTTCAATCTTTTTAGGATCCACCTTGACGCCATCTTTGCCAACCAGATGACCCAAGTATTCTACTTCTGAGGCGCCAAAAGCACATTTAGACTGTTTCAGGAAAAGTTGGTGATGAGAGAGTAGATGGAGAACTCGATCCACATGAGAAAGATGGTCTGTCCAGGTTTTTCTATAGATGAGGATATCATCAAAGAAAACTAAGACAAAATGGCGAAGAAAAGGACAGAAGACATTATTCATGAGGCTTTGGAAGGTGGAGGGGGCATTACACAAGCCAAAGGGCATGACCAAAAACTCATAGTGGCCCTCATGAGTTCTAAAGGAATTCTTGGGAATGTCTGCCTCTTTCATACGTATCTGGTGGTAGCCCGAACGGAGATCCAATTTAGTGAAGAATTGGGTGCCACTCAGTTCATCCAGGAGGTCATCAATGACAGGAATGGGGAATTTTTCTTTGATGGTAAGTTTGTTGAGGGCACAGAAGTCAGGACACATTCACCAAGAACCTTCTTTAATTAGGATATGAGTAGGGGCTCATACTAGGGTGAATAGCGCCTACATTAAGGAGTTCCTGGACCATTTTCTCAATTTCATTTTTTTGGGAAAAGGGGTGATGATACGGATGGATATTGGGAGGAAGGCTTCCGGGTATAAGGGGAATGGAATGATCATGAACACCACAGGAAGGAAGGAGGCCTTGGGGAGTGGAAAATACCAATTGATTTTTAGAAAGGATGGCTTGGAGGTCTTGCGGTACCAAGGGAGTCTTTATTGCTTGTATGGCATGGAATTGGGCAATAACACCAGAATGACCCTTTTTGAGCAGCTTTTCCATGCGGTGGGAACTAATGATCTCAGGTGAACCCACGGTGATTCCTTGGATCTTATATTGGTGGCCCTCATGGTCGAATTGCATGGTTAAGTATTTAAAATCCATGAGAATGGGACCCAAAGTCCTTAGATAGTCTGCACCCAACACAATGTCACAACCTCCCATGTCGATAGAAAACATATGGGATTTCAGGTGGTTGTCACCAATTTGGAGATGCACATTTTCACAACTCCCTCCACATTTCATGGAACCACCATTGGCAATCATGCTTTGGAAATTATTGGTGGCATGGATGCAACAATGAATTTCTTGGGCAATGCGATGATGAATAAAATTATGGGTGTTGCCACTATCAACCAGAATGATGACCTTCTAATGCTTGATGTAACCGATTAGCTTGAGAGTTTGGGGAGTGGAGAAGCGAGTGAGAGCATTGAGGGAAATGACCAATTCTACTTCAGAAGGGTCTGAGGGAGGGGTTATGTTAGTGGATTCAGGTGACTCAGACATAGAGAGAGTTTCTTCATCTTCTTTCAAAATCTCCTCGGAGATGGCCATAAAAAGATTTGTTTCTTTACACTTGTGGCCCGGGAAATATTTGTCATCATATTTATAACAAAGTCCTTTGAGTTGGCATTCATCCATTTCAGCCTTGGTCAATTTTTGGATCTTTAGTGGAGCAGAGGAAGTAGTGGGATTTACTAGTTTAGGGCGAGGGATAAAGGAGGGTTTGCAATTTTGAGCAAATACAACCTGTTGTCCTTCTTTATCTCTTTTGGTAGCCTCCACCCAACTCTCAGACCAAGCCATGAGGACATGGGCCCGAATTTCATCCTTGAGGCTGTCGATAAAACACTCTCAGAAAAAGGCATCAGACATGCCCTCTATTTTAAAAGCCAGGCACTCAAAGGAAGCTATAAAGTCTTCCATTATTCCTAATTGTTTTAGCTTTTTCAAATGGCCCAAATGGTTGGTGTCAGTGTCAAAGCATTCATAAAGCTCTGCCACAAAGTGTGTCCAAGAAATATACCCTTGACGAGAATTTCTTCTCCATTGCCACCATTTCCAACGTTCTTGATCTAGATGGAGAACACCATACCGAAGTTTGTCCAAGTCATCTGTAATGCCGTATAAAGAGAAGTCATGTTCCATTTGGGTTACCCAACCTGTGGTGTCCAAGCCATCAAATTTGGTCACATCCACCCGTGGAAGGCGTAGGTCACGTTGAAAGTGATGGTTCTGCAAGGTATGGGAATGAGAGGAATGGTCACCTTCAGTATGTGGAGGTGAGGAAGAGGACGGGTTATCTGTAGGGATATGCAGTTTGGTGCAGAGTGCCGAAAAGACTGATTCAAGCTGGGTGGTGAGGTCTTGTTTGATTTCCCCTATTGAGGACTGCATGGTTGTATTGATAGTGGCAACATTGGAACTGATATGTTTCACTTCTTGTTGGGTCTCAATGAGACCAGATTGCAAGGTGTTGAAGCGAGATTCCAAGTCTTGGCTACGAGTATGGGCCATGAGGATGAGAAACTGAAAAGGGGCGGGCGGGGTAAAAACTTTTGGCTGCAAAAATGATATGGATGAATGTGATAAGGGCGAAGAGATGAATCCAATGGAATAGGTCTCAAATAATGGTGAAAAAATTCCAAACTTTTTTTTTTTTTAAAGAGTTATACTCTGGTCTGAAGAATACTGCAGAGAGAAAATGCCCAAATTCTTAACTAGAAAGAAATATGTCTTCACTTGGCAACCCTAACACAGTTGCGCGGCAATAGATCTTGTTTGTTTTAATTTGTTTATGTTTCTATCCCCCAAGGGTTAGGTATTCAAGGGTTCTACAAACAAGGGTTTGCCCTATGCTATAGCTCTTTGATATACATGTGGGGTCTAACAATAGTACTTGGCCCAATATCTCAGAGCACTAACTAAGGAGGATAGACTGTACCCTTAGTCATACTACCCGACTACCCAAGTACTAGAGAGTATCTTCCCGAGTGTTGTTCTCGATGACATTATAGCAGTCAGGTAGTCGATCGGTTTATCTAAAGAGGGCTTCAGGTAATCTAGGCCAATCCGTACATAGGTGTTGTCTAAAGTGCTACCACTCTAAGGGGTACCAACAGGGGTTACAAGGGTGGCCAATAGATGTGCTCTTAAGTACCACTTGTATTTCCTGTGTGTATGAATCCCTCAACCGCGGGTTTATGCACATCATGACAGATCTCTGTGGCTTAAAGACACCGGAATATGTCTCTACCCTGAAAAAAATTTAACCCACACTTTCTGCCGAGGAAAGTGCTCTTATACCACTTGTAATATGCCAAATATAAAATGTATGCAGAACTGAAATAAAATGCTAGTAATGGTAGAATAACAACAATATAACCAGAACATTCACCACAATAACACTGAAATGATATAAGAATAACAACAGAAATAGCACTTTGAATCTGAAAGCAATGTTCATGGGCCTCTTCAAGGGGGCAACCTCCAGTTGAGCAGAGCTCTATTACAATAATATCCAAGTTAGGGTTATCATACCCTCAACTCCTATTTATACTAAAAATAAGCATCTAGAGGAAGATCCTTCTAGAAGTGGAAGCTTCGATTAGGTCTTCTTACATCCGCCTTATTCTATTTTATTGAAAGGCCTTACTAATATTGACCTTTATTACATCTGAATATATTGTTCTACCTATGTGCGGGTTAGGACCCTAACAATACCCAAACTGTTTTAGATCCCCGTTCTTGCTCTTGGTTAATTGGCTCTTCATGCTACGGAGCAACCCATGACACCAGTTGAACACACGAGGTTCTGTGCATTCTATCGCATACTGGAAATAGCTATGCAAAGACATGTGTGGAGAAGCACTCCCTACCATCCATGCAATGGTGAATAGGATGGTTCTCAAGGTCAGATCATGAACCCCTCTGATAGCCACCTTACCTTTACATCATTCAGCTCCGGGTTAACAGTAGAGTCTGATGTATTCACTCATCGTTAAACCCCCACATCGACCTCATGTTAAGGTCACTTGTGCCCCATGACAGGACAACCCTGTCAAGAAGTAGATGGCTTCAATGTCCAAAGAGAGAACTTGAACACCCACATCGAATACTTGTTGGTCCACGTCCCACATACGGACCAAATGTTTCAACAGTCTCAACTGGGCTCTCATGCCCCGGATCTTGAAGAATTTTAATAGACCACACTATCTTAGGGAATTTATAGTTCCCAGATCATTCAAAGCCATTGCATCGTCATCTTCATGTTCCCTTTCTCTCCATTATAACATTTTTTCAATCAAGATACCTGCATGGGAATGGAAAGAAAGGAGTTAGCACTTTCAGTTATCATAATTTGAAAATATTTTTGGTCCACCATATCTTTTTCTTTTGGGTTTTATGCCGCCACGACTGGGCCTTGGTTACAGAGCGGAGTTTCCGCAGGTGAATCGTTAGGCGCCTGCAGAAATCCTTGATTTCCACAGGTCCCGATATAGGGAACCTACGGCAGACCTAGCGCGCACCCATGGTCCAAAAATTCACCCAAAAATCTATCTTTTTATTGATTAAAATTAATTTTAAACCGTTAAAAATCAAGAAGACGAGGCACTTACTATTTTCATGAAAAGCATTCTCCGAATGATCGCTCAAGGCCTCCCCAATCGACCGTCGAAATACGAGGTGAAAAAGGGCTTTTGGACAAAGTTTTTGATCAAATACAAATGAAATAGTGAAAATGAGTTCTTACCTCTATTTATCTCATTTTTTACTTTTTCTAAATATATTTTATATTATTTAAATATATTGTCTCAAAAACCTAATGGTCTCGTGACTATTGTCTCTCGCAGATGAGTAGGATAGGGTTCCAAACAATAGAGTACGGACACTTTTTTGCGATTTGTTTGTCTTTTTTGTCGCATGTACGATTACTTTTTAGAGTTTTTTAGAAAAACCTCGAGCTTAGTCTTTGTTCGTTCTCGTGCTTGAAAAACAATCAGAATGTAACCAAGTATACTTTTGTCGTATTTTTGTACTCGTCATGGTAACACGAAAATAACGAAACTTATGAAGTAATCTTTAAGCTCTTTTCACACTCTTTAAAAACGAAAAGATTGTCGAGCGACCTTGTTCTGTTCACGCTCGTAAAAGTATTTGAATAAAACGTTTGATGGGCGATAATTTATCATTTTTTCGATCCTGTCAAACTATTTTACGAAAAAGGAACTGAGAGAGTTCTCTTTTAAGTGTTTTTCCAAACTCTATAAACATGAAAAACCTTCGATTTTTCTATCTTTGGACTTGTTAAACAAACATCGAAAAACCCATACGAGACCGAACCACTCCTTCTTAGGGTTCGTTAAAAATACTCTGAAGGACTCGTCTGAAGGATGAGCTTACATCAACAAGCATATTTTATCCTCCTCAAGCTTGTGTAAAAATAAAGAGGTACTCGCCAGAAATGGTGGGGGGAAATTTGGGAAAGGGATGTGTCTCTATATTTGTGTTAGTGGTAGTAAGCGTCGCTATTGAACATGGCACCCCCTTTATCATTTGAATATGGGTTGGGAAATCCATTTGCCTGTCGTCTGAATTTCTGCAAGTTCATATCTTGGGTCATCTTTGAGTCAATGTTTCCAATCCCAGTGTCATGCCATCCATGTGTTCAAGAGAAGTTCAACCGAACCCTGTATTGATTCGACCATCTGCAATTGTCAATTCCTATCATGTCGGCCTTCCTTGTGTCTGTTCCAAATCATATTCATACTTTGCTCTACCCTAAATCTGTTACTTGTTTCATGTCATTTGATGGGGGATACATCAAGGCCCTCCTGTGATGAGTCTTTTCCTGTCAACTTCAGCTCATTATCTAGGAACGAGACTTAGAAACTACTTAGTGCCTTAGAGCCTGCATGCCTCAATGGCAGGTTTCTTCTCTTTTGACAGTGGATTTACATCATATATCCCTGATCGAGAGATTCCATCGAGTGTTCAACCTCAACTCATTTATTCACACTCATTGGATTGTACTCTCGTACCTTGGGAGTCATTGACATCAATGTTGATTTCCCTCGCACTTGTTAATGGTTTTCATTAAACGACTGGTAATCAAGTGGTTTTTGACCATGTTTGACTTCAGAACTTGTAATCACATGGATAGATTCGTACTAACGGATGACGGTATTGAAGAACCTGGACCTCATTATTTTTTATCCAAGTTGCAATGGAGTATTTATGATTTGAGTTGGCACATAGATCCACTTTGTATGTCTCATGGCTATGTCTGTGTCTGAATTTTCCTATACATATATCCACAGTGTATTCCTAGTGGCTGTGTAGAATCTTGATGACATGGATTCACAGTGTATAATTGGATTCACAGTGTATAATTGGTGGCCATGACTTATATTTATGATTTCAATCATTTATAGTCTAAACATGGGAATGCCTACTTCAGACATGATGTAATATTATGCGCATGCTTGATTGTTTGTAGGTTCCTAATTGGTGCACTCCTCGTTCCTAAAACACACATGCATTTTTACAAAGTATTTTGGTTTTCATGAGTTCTAGCCTCATACTTTGGGGGGCATTATGTTACACATTATTTTGGTCATTCTAATGATGACATCACAGGCATGTGTTTAGGCTCCCAACATGGATTTTTCCTGAGAAGTGTAGCTTCTTTTCTACCTTACTAAGATTCTTTTTAGAAAGGGTCTGCAGGCTGCCCATACTACACAGTGCGGAAATCCATCATTTCCGTAGGCTGCCCTATAGCTGGCCCGCGAGATTTCCGCAGGTTGCTATATAGGCAAGGTGCGAGGGCATTCCAAAACTAAAAGAGGAAAGAGGTTTCACATAGTTTCTAGAAGGGGAATCTTCTAGAATGTGAGGTGGCATCCGTATGGTTGCAATCCTACTGGTTTCTCTGATTTGGTGGGATCATCCTCATCCTTTTAACCACCTCACCTTCTCCTATATAATCATGGGCTTCTCATGGAAAAGGTTAAGCACAGTTGAGCAAGATCAAGCAGAGAATTGAAGAGAGAATAGACTGAATATTGTGTGAAGAATCTTAGTCTTAGTGATGCTTGAGGCCTCCATTTGTCCATCAAGTTTTTGTATATTATCTTCATACAAATTTCAGAGCAAGTGTATGTGTGTGTTGGGACGAAGGACCACTAAAAGGGAACTTGTGACATCAAGGCAATTTGGTTGTATCTTCCACTTTTCATTAACATAATAAGGTGACACGTTTCTTTCCCATAAAATGATTAGTATTTTATTACATGATTCCTTGATCACATGCTTAGGTTGTCATTGAATTCTACTATTATTGCTTTCACGTTGGTTGGTTTGTATTATCACAGATCTGATTCTACAAGAGAATTGAAGTGAAACAAGGACAACAAAGATATAAGGAAGTGATTGATAAGGTGTGTTATTTATTCCTATTTTGGTAGTGAAACTCAATGATCACAACTTAGGGGAAGCGTCTTGTTTTGTCTTGTTGTTTTCTAGATCCAAGTGGATCTAGGGGGATTAGTTCATGTTTGCATATACCGATTTACCCAAGAATAGTTGCGCGCTTTACAATTCCCTTTAGTTGGGTCGAGATCTATTATGAGGCAGAATAGATCACACCAGGCTCCTCAGCCTACAATCTAACCCTTAAGATATACCCTCTTCCATCCTCTCTAGCTCAACAACTTACAAAATTAGGTCATACAACAAAATATCACATATCGACTCGCTACAACAATTCTCTCTATACTAACGACTAGTCTTCATAAAATCCTTCCTTATGATACCTAAGTATCTATATTTATACATTTTTGTCTCTTCAACCATTACAATATATTACAAAACCCTAACCCTACCGTCGTTAGGTCTTCCATCCATGCATGCGTGTTGTTCTTCGTTCCAGTTGTCGCTTTCCTCCTGCATGCCTTATTTCCCAAAATCACCTTGCTTTCCACTTTGGTATGCTTCCAAAATCAACCCTTATAGTATCTCCAAGCACAAACCAAGCTGCAACAATCTCGACATTAGAGGTGGATGGGTTTTCTTCAACAATTTCATTTGGTAATCAAATACAAAAAGGGTACAAGTAACAAGGTAGCTGATATTCTTTCTAGACCTTCTATTATTGATTCTATTATTTTGAAGAATGCTTCTTTATGTCATGATAGTTATGTGGAGCAATATGTTGTTGATGAAGATTTTAAAGAAGTATTTGAGAAGCTAACCCATGGTGCATAGGTACAAAACTATTGTCTGCAAGGAAAACTACTCTACCATCTTGGAAAGTTATGTATTCATACAAATGAACGAGTCCATGTAATACGAGAAGTTCACACTTATCTTGTGTCTGGTCATTTTGAGGTAGGAAAAACTATGGCTCATCTACAGATATTTTGTTACTAGCCTTAGATGAAAGTAATTGTAACTAAATATGTAAAGGGGTGTGATGTATTCTACTTGTAAGCCCACTAATAGAAAATTGGGGCTATACTCACCACTTCATGTTCCATCCCATCCATGGGAAAGTATCTCCATGGAATTTTGTAGGGGTTTACCAATGTCGAAAAGGGTTCATGACTATTTGTATGTTGTAGTGGATAGGTTCAACAAGATCTATATCTTGATGCCATATAAAAATCATATCATTGTTGAGCATACTACTAATCTCTTCTTTCAGTATGTTTGGGTTCACTTTAGGTTACCCACATCCATTATCTAGGATCGAGGTGCTCAATTCCTTGGGGAGTTTTGGGCAAGCTTGTGGAGAATGATGGACACCAAGTTGAAGAGGAGCACTGCTTTCCATCCACATACTGACAGACATACATAGGTTGTTAATGAACAATGGTACTTTTTCTTATAGCCTACTGTAGAAATCATCCCAAGTTATGGGATGAACAGATACCCTATGTACAACATGCTTAAAATCGAGCCTTACATTCCTACACTCAGTGTTTTCCTTTCGAGACATGTTTTGGGTATTTTCCTAAGGCCCCTTTGGACTTGATGTATGGGAGATATGTCGATTCAAATGAAGATAGAAATGAAGATATGGCCCTCACGTTCATTCAGAGGATCCGACAGGTACACCAAGCAGTCAGGGAAGAATTGGAGAAAGGTCAAGCATAGTATAAAGCTCGACATGAAAAGCACATGGATGATCATTAGTTCTAGGTTGGAGACCAGGTATGGCTTCACATCAACTAGGATATATTGAACAGTGAAGGAAAGAAACTCAAGCCCATCCGATATGGACCCTTCACTATTTTTGAGAAAAATGGTACCAATTGTTACAGGATAATCCCCCTGCAGACAAGTGGATTTCCTCTTGGATACTATACCCCTATGACCAAGACAGAAAAGCACTATTGTAGACACTGACTTTCCTTTTCATGAAGCTAGACTATTCAAAGAAGAAGAAGGAAGAAGGGTAAATACCTTTTTACCGACGTTTGTCTTCACTCGATCCAGGTTGACCTTGATCTCCAAGTTCTTCAGAAGGTCCTACAATACAATGAGAAACAACAATGATACTTCCTAATATACCATGATTAGCTTCATAATGGATCTATAAAAGAAACAAGTTCATGAAATGTACACAAACTTTAAAGGAAACAGGCCAAGCATATATTTGTATTAATGAAAACAAAGTGAAATGTTTACAAACATGGATGTAGGTGCAACAGATTCACCAAGATCTCTTTGTCCAAAACCTTGCTCAAATAATCCACAGACAGAATTATGATGCTTCAATGATATCTCCCTTATGAGATCATAAGTTTGATGCTTTACAATGTCTCCCAATACCACTTCTCATGAGATCATAAGTTTTTTATCTCTCTATTTCTCCAAATCCTTTTCACCATGAGCAGGCCTCCTTATATAATATTGGAGAGACTCAACCACCTTAGAGATTCTTGGGATAGGTTGAGGATATTTCTCCATCAGTTGTGGATTCTCCCTAAGACCTAGCCTTGACCTCAGATTCAAATCCAACAAACTCCAGAGATGAGGGGTATTTTTCCTTGATTTTTCTCAATAGTCAAATATCTCCTGAAATAGCCCAGCACTCCCTCAAAAGGGTACATAGAACGTTGAAACACTCCCCCCAAGAAATCTAGGGAGCGATGGCACTCCCTTACAGTGGCTAGGGGAGCGTTGCCCAAATTTTCACTAAAAAATCCTAGCGCTCCCCCAAAAGGGTGCACAAAGTGTTGGAACACTCTCCCTAAGAAGGCTAGGGAGCGCTGGCACTCCCTGACAGTGGGTAGGGGAGCGTTGGCCTCCAAAATTGACTTTTAAGTGGTTTTCTTCAAGGAAAATGATTTGTACTCTTCATCAAATGATTTATCTTCCTAAAACTAGTATTTGAGGGTGTCTTAAGTGTCCCTGTGATGTCGTTAGAGACACGACATAGTAGATATGGTAGTATGATGTTTGTGACACTGGTGACACTATTGAAGTGAGTAATTTTGATGTCTAACAGATTTCCCCCCAAAGTGCGAAGTTAGAAGATAGAAATTGATGACTGAAGTACTTTGTAGACTTTTTCAAGCAAGGGTATGGATGCGAAGAACCTGGTAGAAGCTACACACAACCATCAAACAAATATTATGGCATGTTTCAAACCCAAGGTAGGCATAACTATGCTTGGGTGATAAAGACTTGCAAGGTATGGCCGCCATAAGATACACTGTAGACAGGGATGATTTTAAGGATGGAAATTTATATTAAAGTGTAGAAACATGGGCTAATCTTACTATTCCTTAATAGGAAAAATGTAAAATTTTTAGTGATATTTTTGTAAAAATATTCAAATTTCTAAGGATTTTATACACTTTCTATAACGTTTTGGCTATTTTTAAGGTAAAATAATTTTATTCTATGGAATTTGGGAGAATCATTTATAGAAAAAATGTAAATTGGTGAATCGTTTTTTGGGAAAACCATGGAAAATTAGCCCATTTGTGAAATTTAGCCCCTAAAATCATCTATGACTCCGGATCCATAATTATATTAACAAAGAGTATAGCCACCAAAGATACAATGTGGATCTATACTTCCATGACATGAACTGATCGTAGCCACAAAAATTACACAGTGGATCTATGAGATGACAAGACATAGCCACAGACCAATACAAAGTGGATCTATGTAACAGTATATGTGTCAATCTTCAAAAGAAACTCTGTCGCAACATGGGTAAAGTACATATCAGAGAGATCACTCAACCCAGGGTCTTCTTACCGATCCCGATGTAGTACGAGTCTAACCATGTGAATAGATGTCCTAATGTCGAACATGGCAGAAACCACTTGATTACCGGTCAATGAGGAAAATCGTTAACAAGCACGAGTTAAATCACCATTGATGTCAATTATTCTTAAGGTAATCTAGTACATTACAACGAATGTGAATGGATGAGATGAAGTCGAACATCCACGGAATCATCCAATCAAAGGTCAATGATGTAAACCCACTGTCAGATGTGAGGAGGCCTTCCATTGAGGCATGCAGGTCCCAAGGTACTAACTGGTTTCTAATTCTAGCTACTGGATAATGTGTTCAAGTCGACAGGAATAGAATCGTCGAAGGAGGGCCTTGGTATATCCCCCATCAATGACACGAAACTGACACAGAGATATAATTGGTGGATCAAAATGAACATGGACTGACACGGGTATTGAAACAGGAATTTGTGATGGTTGACTCTTGAGGCAGATACTTCCCTTGAAAAATGAGGCCTCACAGCAGAAACTTGACATGGACCAAAACTTGATAATGAAGTGGATATTGTGACTTTCGTCGGGTGACCCAAAGGATTAAGGAAACTCAAAGGATTGGTTTAGTGCAGAGGTTCAATGGAAAAACGCGTGCAAAGATAAAATGTCATGTTCAAGGGTGACTGTAAGAGTTACTGGTAATGTTCTCAAAAACTGCTTGGCTTGCTTCCTTCAATTTTTCCCCCATCTAGATAGACAAGTACCTCTTTTAAATTTAACGAGATCGAGGAGGGTAACACATGTTCGATATAACTCACCTTCGATAAGTCCCTCTTCCTTTGTTTAAAAAGCTGGAAGAAGTAAGGGTTCGGTCTCGTATGGGCCCTTCAATGTATGATTGTTTAACGAGTCCAGAGAAGGTAAAATCGGTGGTTTTTCATATTTAGAGAGTCTGAAAATGACTTAAAGACGACTCCAATGTTTTCCTTTTTCGTAATGTTAGTCTCACGAGCCCGAAAAAAATATAAATCATCACTCGAAAGACGCCCTTTCAAACATTTTAACGAGTGGGAAAGGAAGCAATATCACTCGGCAATATTTTAATGTTTTGAGAGTCTGAAAAGAGATTAAAGAAGACTCCAGGGGGTTCCTTTTTCGTATATCCATGCAAGCCTGAAAAAGAGATAAAAGGTTGCTCGGTTACATTCTCATGTTTTTACGAGCGCGAGAAAGAACAAAGACTAAGCTCGGTACTCTGCCCCCATCTTGAAAGCTAGCGTATTAACTCCATAATTAACATCAAAGGCTGGAGACATGCCCCCCAAGTTTCAAATCATTCACTGACTTTGAGGTTGTCACCAATTTCTGTACTAGATGGAGAAAAAGGATAAGGGTGGATGAAATGAAGGTTCAAATATGAGACCTAACGAAAGACTCGACTCGACATATATGATATCTGGTGAAAGACTCGACCTGACAGCAGAGGTGATTATTTCATTTTTTAACGAGCTTGACACAAGAAAAGAAATATGCTCAAGGCTCCGGGTTGAATCCCCAGATTTTTGTTTCATTTTTTAACGAGCTTTCTACAAAGCGGAAAACTATGCTCGTAGCTTTTGTTTCATTTTTTAATGATCTTTCCACAGAGAGGAAAACTATGCTTGTAGCCCTTCTTGATCATGGCTTCCAAGAGGATAACACTCTGGAAGGACACCATGTCAAGGGACAAAACTCAGTCATGGCTTCCAAGAGATCTTCACTGGATGGAAGAAGAATGATCCGGAAGGAACACATGTCGAGGGTCTCGTCAGGGGTAAAAATATCAGGCTCCAATAGCCCTACCGAAGAGATCACCATGTCAACTACTAGATCTAAGTCATCAGAAGTTGAAATCATGGGAGACAATGCCACATAATTGACCTATGGTAGGGGTGATACCAACTGCATATAAGACCCGTTTAGGGAGGTCATTGGGTTGATGGTCAAGTCAGGGCCAACGAACGAAAGTTGATCAATAGTCACCATTCTTACATCATATGGGAAAGATATCACACGAAAAAGAGTGGATACAATAGCTTTCATGGCATAGACATAATCTCGCTCAAGGAGTAAATTGAAATCCAAGGGGTCCTGGACTACCATAACATGAATAAAGACATTTTTCCCTCCCGACGTTATGAGAAACTGAGGGAGGATCCCTAAAGGGTGACTGGTTCTTCTGTTAAAATAAAATAGAGTCTGGGTAACCAGCACAAGCTGAGGATAACCCAAATATTGCCAAGCAATAGAGGACAAAATACTAATGGATGAACCTTCGTCTATCAGTGTCTGAGGAACGGCCTGACCACAAACCTGTACTGTAATCTTGAAAGGAATGTGAGAGGGAATATGAGGTCAAGTTAGCACACCCCAATCAATAAGGATGGCCTTATTACTTGGAGGGGGTTTCACGGGAGAAAGAGGAATGCCCCCCAACATGGTAGATTATGTATCAACGAGAAAAACATGGGAAGAGTCAGGTTTACTCTCTAGAGGGAGAGTAGGGTCAATCGATGATGGGATCAGATCGACCATGTTGGCACTCTTCAGAGGAAAAGTGGAATTGACCGATGAAGTAACCGGAACAACCACTTTGGCAGTCTTTAGATGAAGGGTGGGACTGACCAAGGAAGGAACTGGATCAGTCACTTTGACACTCTTCGGAGGAAGAGTGGGATCGACCGATGGAAGAATCAGAGAAACCACTTTGGAACTCCTCAATGGAGGAGTGGTATCGATCGATGGCGTAACCAGATCGACCACTTTGGCACTCATCAGAGAAGGAGTGGGATTGATCGATGAAGTAACTAGAGCAACCACTTTGGCACTCCTCAATAGAGGAGTGGGATTGATCGATAACGACATCAAATCAACCACTTGGGTTTAATTCTCCAAGGGGAGAATGGGGTCGACAGGTGGAAATGGATCGACCATTTGGGTTAGTGGTTCAACCGAGGATGAAACTAGATTGACCACCTAATCAACCAGATTGACCAAGGATGGAACTAGAGTGACCAGTTCATCAACTAACGATGGGTTGGGAGAAATCTTATGATAACTGATTGGAAGTTGAAGATTTTTCAAACGAGAAGAAGCCTCGTCCATACGAGGACAAATGTGAGAATAATGATCACCTTCTCATAACATACAAGGAAATTTGGCAGTTGTCTTCTTCTTACCAACCTTAACATCACTAGTTGATGGAGCATCACCAGCATGTCTAGCAGAGGCTGATGACGTGGAGGACCACATTTCTAAGATCTTGGGAAGAAAGTGGTCACCCTTACAAAGACTACAAGGGAATTTGGATTTCATATTCTTTATTTTAATCTTGTTGACCTCATCAACACTACCAATACTATTAACAGTAGCTGGTTTCTTAGATCCAACATCTAACGTAGTTGGAGGCTTGGTCCTTTTCGGGTTCTTCTTCTTCTTCTCTTTCTATTTCTTCTTCTTCTAATCAGCCTAGCTACTTACTTTAGAGGTTTCACTAGGTGAAGAAGGAGAAAATGAAGGAGACTTAATGGGTAAAGAAGGCAAAAATTCGACATGAGGTTGACATGTGGGTGGTGTACTGACATCTGAAGAATTAGGTGCAGTTGAAGCACTAGGAGGACTCGAGATCACCGGAGTGGGCAATAACCAAACCAGTAATCCGATGGTGAGTCCCGGAAGACTCAGTGTGGCAATGTACAGAGGACTAAAGTTTCCAAAAGAAGGAAAGGTGAAAGGTTCCCCAAAACAAGGGGTTCCTCCATTGGTACTCCCAGGAGTTGATGCCATTAACACTGACTCGACCTAAGGCCCACTAAGTAAAACAAAAAACACACGCTATGAATCTAAAAGAAAACAATCAAACAAAACTTCCCACAATGAAACCACTAGTTGGTGATGAAATCCAACATCGCGAGATCAATATAGGAAGGGGCGGGGATAGAGTGGGTGGATCAGTTACGTTGGCGATCTTCTTAACAGACTTATGCCTTGGTGCAAGCTTCCACGCAGTAAATTTGGATTTACCCTCCAAGGAGCCCAAGTGAATTTGACCAACGTCTGTTCCAGGTATAGTGAGACTTCCCTTCACCATCACCTCGTGGAAGACCCTGAAGATTATGGCTAATAAGGTCACCAACTCGCAGTCGGGCCCTGGGCGGGTACAGTCGATAGTCTAGTCTGAACATATGGGCAGGATAACAAGTCCAAAATCCTTCGAGAGAACTAAGGACAAATGGACCAGTAGAACTCCAGAGGACCCCAAACGGATTCGAAATTCATGAAGCATCAATACCAAATGAAGACAGTTGAACCTCAAGAAGAACCCCCAATATATGATCTGACTACTACAAACAGTTGAACCATGGAGGGATAATCTCTGTAACTCTCCCGAACGTGACCTCGTGTGTAACCCCTATGTGAGAGGGGGATCCCAGAAAGCCTATATGGAAATTGGATTTTCTCTCAGTATCGCAATATGATAATGTTTGTTTGAAAGATTTGGAAAGTTATCCCTTCAACCTATTCCAAAGCCCTACACCTTAAGCTAATGTAGGTTTTCTAATAGAAAATGTAAAAATTTCTGATGAATTTTAGTTAAGCACTTGATTTTAAGGCTGTTGTTTACTCAGAGGTGTATGAGACTGAAAACTGATGATATCATGACTCAATTCCCAAAACATTCATAAGAAATGATAGGCAATCTTTTCTTTCAATGAATGTCTATTTAAGGGAAGGAGAAGGATTTTACTTTCACTTTCAAACACTAAGATTCAATGACCTCATGCAAGAGTCCTCAATCAAAAGCCTGATTTCTATTACAGGATAATCCCTCTGCGGACAAGTGGATTTCCTCTTGGATACTAGACCCCTATGACCAAGACCAAAAAGTATTATTGTGGACACTGACTTTCCTTTTCATGAAGCTAGACTATTAAAAGAAGAATAATAAAGAAGGGTAAATGCCTTTTTACCGACGTTTGTCCTCACTCGATCCAAGCTAATCTTGATCTCCAAGTTCTTCAGAAGGTCCTGCAATACAATGAGCAACAACAACGCTACTTCTTAATATACCATGATTAGCTTCATAATGGATCTATAAAAGAAACAAGTTCATGAAACGTACACAAACTTTAAAGGAAACAGGCCAAGCATAGATTTGTATTAATGAAAACAAAGTGAAATGCTTACAGCCATGGATGTAGGTGCAACAGATTCACCAAGGTCGCTTTGTCCAGACCCTTGCTCAAATAATCCACACACAGAATGATGATGCTTCAATGAAATCTCCCTTATGAGATCATAAGTTTGATGCTTTACAATGTCTCCCAATACCACTTCTCATGAGATCATAAGTTTGGTATCTCTCTATTTCTTCATATCCTTTTCACCATGAGGAGGCCTCCTTATATAATCTTGGAGAGACCCAACCACCTTATAGATTCTTGGGATAGGTTGAGGATATTTTTCCATCAGTTTTGGATCCTCCCTAAGGTCGATCCTTGACCTCATATTCGAATCCAACAAACTCGAGAGATGAGGGGGATTTATCCCTGATTTTTCTCAACAGTCAAAGATCTCCTGAAATAGCCCAGCGCTCCCTCAAAACGGTACACAGAGCATTACAACGCTCCCACAAAGAAGGCTAGGGATCGTTGGCACTCCCTGACAGTGGTTATGGGAACGCTGCCCAAATTTTCCCTAAAAAATCTCAGCACTCCCCCAAAAGGGTGCACAGAGTGCTGGACCACTCCCCCAAATAAGGCTAGGGAGCGTTGGCACTCCCTGATAGTGGGTAGGGGAGAGATGGCCTCCAAAATTGATTTTTAAGTGGTTTTCTTCATGGAAAATGGTTTGTACTCTTCATCATATGATTTCTCTTCCTAAAACCAGTCTTTGAGGGTGTCTTAAGTGTCCTTGTGATGTCGTTAGAGACACTGCATAGGCGAGATGGTAGTATGATTTTTGTGACACTTGTGGTCAAGATACGACACTTACAACACTTGTAATGATGAAACTTGTGACACTATTGAAGTGAGTAATTTTGATTTGTAACACCAATGCTTTTCATCGAGATCTTCACCTTATATGCATATTTACTTAGTTGTAAATGTAAAAAACGTGAAACGTTTTTAGCCTCCCATGATCATGGATCAAGGTGAGGAAGTTTCAATACCTTCAATTGATTAGTTTTCTCCTGAGTACTTGGAGGATTTGAAGTAAGATATCATCTTGGATAGAAGGAAGAGGAGTTCACACAAGGGTGATGTTGATTATCTTCGAGTGGGCTTAAAGGGAACAAATCCAAGCAAGGCAAAGTGGATTAAGAAGGATAAGGTGAGGGAGCTCTTCCCTCACTTATCTATTGATTGATGAAATATTTTGGAGGACCAAAAATCTCTCAGTGGGAAGGCATGATCCAAAAAGGATCCAAAGAAGACTAAGAATAACTCAGAATTCGCAGAAGCAACTCAGAAAGCTCAGAATGGCCTCAACAGATAGAGAAAGCGAAAAAATTCAAAGTCTTAAAAACTCAGTGAAATTGGAATCATCAAAAAGAGTGCTTCACAATATTTACAATGGTGTAAACAATTCATCAAATAGAGTTACAGATCAAAATATTTTCGCGGTCAAAGTTTTGGTCAACCTAGCATAGCCAACAGGGATGAGTCAGCATTCATACTTCTGACATCAGCATCAGTACAGATGACATAATCATTTATATAGTGTACATGGCACACACAGAGGAAGACACATGTCATGATAATCTCAGTAGGATAACATGGCATCACCAGAGGTTGCCACATGTGACTTGTTTTTGGACTTTTCCGGTCAAATCTGTGGACCAATGGGAAGGTGCCACGTGGTAGACCGTACAACCATCCAGTAGGTGACGTGGAAGGATGACATGGAAAAGGTGACGTGGTTTTCCATGAAATGAGGTGACGTGAGCCAATGAAAGGCCACCACATGGCCTAGTAATGGGATGCCATGTGGCAGCAGGAAAATACCCAAGGACGCCCAACAACCAAATTTTAAAAGGGGTAAAGGGGTTGGATGGCACCAACCCCCAGTCTGCTAAATCGACCACCAGATCTGGAAGGATCCACCACATCCAAACCACACTCCAAAGTTAGCAAAAATCCCAATGAACAGCATATATATATATATATATATATATATATATATATATATATATATATATATATATATATGCCTTATATTAAAATGGAGGTCTGCGGGCTTGACCCTAGAGCCTCCTCTAACCAAAGCGCTTTAAATATATCCGCCAACCAACTAGCCAAACAAATCTATTGGTATCTCCACCCACCAAAATTACTTAAGAGATGAGTTTTCCAGAGTTTGGGGGTTAGACAAGGGGGCGCGTGATCATACAGAAGGCACTAAAATCGAGAAATTCCCCATGAATTTAATTGCAGGTGTAGGCACAAAAACTGAGACAAATTTTCTCAAGGGCCTAAAAGTGCCAGTCTCAGATCGAGGTGTAGAGATAATATTTTTTGGGTAATTTGATGCCACGAATTCAGTGGTGTTGTTTGTTTTCTTATCTGAGCAAAACTTATGCAACTTAACTCCAGAATGAGGTATACTTATGTATTTTTCCAAATTCTTTTGTTGAGTTAATAAAAAGGCCTACCCATTTGAGAGTGGGACCCGGAGATGTAGTCCACTAGGGATGAACTCCATTATAAAGTTTTTATTTTCAAATCTGATGCTTATGTCTCTTCATTATTGAATTATTCCTTCTTTATGTTGATTAAGGTTGGTTGTCATTGATGTCAACCCTTGAAGAAAGTCCGGTAGAAAATTCTGGTAGCACAAAGGTTTGGGTAATGGACCCGAGGTTGTTTCATGTATAATGGTATGAGTTTTAATATATTTTAAGGTAACACTATTCTATATGGATAGTACATGTCATGCCATTTCTGGTGGTATGTGGAACGTCACATAACTCTTCACGGTTTGAGAGTTATGGCCTTACGAAGTTGGAGGACCCTCATATGTTGGCTTAAAGCCCCAAAAGGTCAAAGAGATTGCAAATAAGAAATTATTATTTAAATGATAAAGTAAAGTGACAAATTCAAGAAGGATTATTTAAATAATAAGGTGGAGTGACAAAATCAAATAAGATTATTTAAATGATAAAGTGAGGTGACAAAGTCAAGGAGGGATATTTAAATGATAAAGTAATGGAGAAATTTCTAATTATGGAAAGTGGTTAACCCTAAAAATGAGAAAAATAGGTTAAGTGACCTATAAGTGGGTTAAGTGACCTATAAATGGGTTAAGTGACCTAGAAATAGGTTAAGTGGCCTAGAAATGGGTTAAGTGACCTAGAAAATGGAGAGTATAAATAAGAGGCAAGGCTCTCTCATTTTATATCAAACTTGAGAATATTGAATATCTATAGGTGACTGAGGTAAACAAAGGATATATCAGACAAATTTCATAGGGAAGGTAAATAAAAGAAGGCTGGACTTCAAGGGAGGATAAATTCTTTTGATGATGCTTTCTAAGGTATGTTACTTTCAGGTCATCTCACCATTTTTGCAATAAATTTTTTTCTAGAATGATTCGGACTGTGAAATTGATATCCCATTGAGAAAACATATCCAAGTATTTTTGGTAAACAAATCCTCTTGTAATTCATTTTAGTTTTAGAGTTACACTACGTGGAAAATAGGGTTCATGGCTAGTCCTGAAACTAAACTAAAGCAGGTGTTTCGGGTAAAAACGTCATAACTAATTCATAACAGATCCAAATTCAGTAAGAAAAAATGCATTAGTTATAATATAGTCTTTATTATTCTATGTAACATTTCAGATCGATTCAAAAAATATTCCGTGTGGGGCACTCTCTACAAGGTCGCTCTCTAGAATAATCTAGAATTCAGCAAGGTATGCCAATTTTGCTATAAATGATTTTTTGAGAGGTTCCAAGTAGTGACACCGGGAGGAATTGCATAAAACACACTGAAGAACATTGTGTATCACTTTCAGATCTTTATTCATTATAGGTACATAGTTATGACTATTTCAAGTTAGGGTTGTTGACTAATCCAAAACTAGTCATGTGAAACTAAAGAAAAGTTTGATGAAAATGCTAGTCTCTTGTTGTTAAAGTTAAGGAAGGTTTGCAGGTATGTGATCATAGACACCAAGTCTATTACAGAGCTACAAATCATATTTGGATGATGATATTGATGAAGGATTTTGGTTGAGGTACATGTTGGGTACATGGTTGAGACAAGTAGTTGATGAGTTGGCACATACATGAGGTGTATATTTGATGATGTTGGTACATATTGATGAGTCATAGTTGATGAGTAGTTGACACATGATTGGTTCATACTTAGTACATGGTTGAATGCACTTGGTTATGGTCCAGGTTGATTACAGGTTGGTGCATGGTTGATGCACTTGTTTACGGTACAGGTTGATTACAGGTTGATGTACAGGTTGATGTATGGTTGATGCATGGTTCAGGTTTATTGGTACAGGTTTACAATGGTATATCTCACAGTGATAGTGTCACAGTGGTTCATGTTGATTAAGGTTGGTTGTCATTGATGTCAACCCTTGAAGAAAGCTCCGCAGCACAAAGGTTTGGGTAATGAACCCAATATTTTTTGATGTAAATATGAATCATTATTTTCTTTTCATGGTTGATAATAAGTAAAGATGGATGAACTCCAAAGTGGTCCCCTTATGGTGAAATCCCTCACAGGAAGACGCTTTGCGGAGTAAGAGAACCCATGCTTGATTATGGAATAATGAGATGAAGGACAATGAATTTGTCAGGTAAACTATCTTATATGGATAGTTATTTTCATTCCATTTCCAGTGGTCTGTGGAACGTCACATAACTCCTTACGGTTAGAGAGTTATGGCCATGAGAAGTTGGAGACCCCAGGTTTGGGTAATGGACCCAAGTTTGTTTGATAGATAATGGTATGAGTTATGATATATTTTTAGATAATACTATTATATATGGATATTACATGTCATTCCTTTTCTGGTGGTATGTGGAACGTCACATAACTCCTCATGGTTTGAGATTTATGGCCTTACGAAGTTGGAGGACCCTCATATGTCATCTAGAAGCCCCAAAAGGTCAAAGTAGTCAAAGTTGTTTAAGAGATTTTAAAAGGTAAATAATAAAGTGAAGTAATGAGTGTATTATAATTCAAAGTGAATACAAAATAAATTATTTCAA
>ML781905.1:531205-551524 GCA_009831015.1 Picea engelmannii | reverse complement strand
AAATTAGAAGTGGGTTAACCCTAAAATAAGGAAAGTGGGGCCAAGTGACCTAGAAGATGTTTTTAAGGAAGCTACTTGGAGAGTATAAATAAGAGGCAAGGCTCTCTCATTTTAAACACACTTGAGAATATTGAATATCTATAAGTGTCTAAGGTAACCAAGGATATCTAAGCCGAAATTCTGAGGGAAGGTGAAGAAAAGAAGGCCGAAATGCAACAAAGGATAAATTCTTTTGATGGTGCTTTCTAAGGTATGTTATTTACAAATCATCTCACCATTTTCGCTATAACTTATTTTATATAATGATTCAGACCGTGAAATTGCTATGACAATGAGAAAACATATCCAATTATCTTTGGTAAAAAAATTCTCTTGTGGGTCATTGTATTTTTGGAGTTACACTCTGTGGAAAATAGGGTTTGTGGCTAGTCCTGAAACTAGTCAAAAACAGGTGTTTCAGGTAAAAATGTCATAACGTATTCATAATAGATCAAAATTTAGTGAAACTAAATGTGTTGGTTAGGGTACAGTCTTTAATATGTTTTGTAACAGTTTTAGATCAATTCAAAAAATATTTCGTGCAGGGCATGCTCTACAAGGTCGCTCTCTAGAATAAGTCAGAATTCAACAAGGTAAGTCATTTTTGCTATAACTCCTTTTCTGAGAGGTTCCAAGTAGTGACACTTGGAGGAATTGCATAAAACAAACTGAATAACATTGTATATCAGTTTCATATATTCATAAATTACAGGTACAAAGTTATGATTACTTCAAGTTAGGGTTGTTGACTAATACAAAACTAGGCATGTGTGACTAAAGAAAAGTTTGATGAAAATGCTAGTCTCTTGTTGTTGAAGTTAAGGAAGGTTTGTAGGAATGTGATCATATACACCAGGTATATTACAGATATGAAAAATATATTTGGATGATGAAATTGATGAGGGATTTTGGTTGAGGTACATGTTGAGTACATGGTTGAGACAAGTAGTTGATGAGTTGGAACATACATGAGGTGTATAGTTGTTGATGTTGGTACATATTGACGAGTCATAGTTGATGAGTAGTTGAAACATGATTGTTACATACTTGGTACATGGTTGGATGCACTTTTTTCTGGTATAGGTTGATTACAGGTTGATGCATGGTTCATATTTATTGGTACATGTTATATTTCACAGTGACAGGTTGACAGTGGTTCCATCATTCTACTTCTACTTCAGGGTGGTAGGACGGGGCAAGGACAGGTGGTTGTAGACACCTTTCGGTTGTAGCCGGAGAACATAGGGGGTTGTAGCCTCCTTCTGGTTGTAACCAGAGAATTGGGGAGTTGGAGCTTCCCTCATTCTGTAGCATGAGAAACTAGGGGGTTGGAGCCTCCTTCTAGTTGTAGCTGGAAAACAAAGGAATTTGGTGCTTCCAATGAATGTAATTCTTCAAGACATATAAGAAAAAGCATTATGTGGTTTTCTCTCGATTTGGGTTTCCACGTAAAACACTGGTGTACTATGTATGTGTATGTTTGTTCATTTGTTCATTGCTTATTTACTCTGCAGTTATTGGATGATAATGCTTCATTGATATAACACTTGGATTATATGGTTAAAAATGATTAAATTGCTCTATTACTGATTCACCCCCCCTCTCAGTAATCTAACAATTGGTTTCAGAGCAGGTTCCTTCAGAAATCAATTTAACCACTGAAAGGTAGATAAAGTAATGGAGGAATTTCTAATTATGGAAAGTGGTTAACCCTAAAAATGAGGAAAATAGGTTAATTGACCTATAAGTGGGTTAAGTGACCTAGAAATGGGTTAAGTGACCTAGAATATGGAGAGTATAAATGAGAGGCAAGGCTCTCTCATTTTACATCACACTTGAGCATATTGAATACCTATAGGTGATTGAGGTAACCAAAGGATATATAAGCCGAATTTCATAGGGAAGGTGAAGAAAAGAATGTCGGAATTCAAGGGAGGATAAATTCTCTTGATGATGCTTTCTAAGGTATGTTATTTATAGGTCATCTCACCATTTTCTCAATAAAAACATTTCTAGAATGATTCATACCATGAAATTGATATGCCATTGAGGAAACATATCCAAGTATCTTTTTTAAACAAATCCTCTTGTGGGTCATTTTAGTTTTAGAGTTACACTCCATGGAAAATAGGGTTTGTGGCTAGTCCTAAAACTAGTCTAAAGAAGCTGTTTCAGGTAAAAACATCATAACTAATTCATAACAGATCCAAATTCAGTAAGACCAAATGTACTGGTTATAATATAATCTTTAGTATGCTATGTAACATTTTTAGATCGATTCAACAAATATTGTTGCCTTTTCTGTCTGAGTCTGTGGCACATGAAGTAATGTTCTGCCAACCGAATACACTGTCTACAGTTAGGTTTACGTAATCCTCATCGCGCGCAGTTCTTCTATACAACTGGATGATTTCCTATAAATATAAGCAAGTAGGTTCTACAAACCTTTCCCCTTCTGATGGGTCTAATAGTGCGATGACCCTGTATTCCCCTAACTCAAATGTCATTTTTCTTGTCTTTAAGTTTATTATGTCATCGTTGTCAAATGCCTAATCCAAACCAAGCAATGTTGGATATG
The DNA here is from genome assembly GCA_009831015.1 of Picea engelmannii. Lineage (NCBI taxonomy): Eukaryota > Viridiplantae > Streptophyta > Pinopsida > Pinales > Pinaceae > Picea > Picea engelmannii. Next base: position 548,907 of record ML781905.1, on the reverse strand, counting down.
TTGTTGTGTTATCCACTATTTCAATCACTTCAAATTTTGCTTTAGTGCGCACTCCATCTACGTCTATTGTTACTCCCTTAAGTCTACCGATTGGTAGGACTCTATGTTGGTTTGCTAATTTCAGTTGAACTAGTGAGTATCCTAATGTGGGCTCTCCCGTGCATTTCCATGTCTTCTTTGGTAATACATTCACTTTGGATCCTAGATCCAGTATGATATCTCCCATGTTGAAATCTTTAATATTTGCATTTAGTCTGAACTCCCTACTTGTTCTTCTCCTTGTATGTAGGTGATTGGCTGTCTTTTTTTCTAGTTTTCCTTCCATCTCCATACTACATCTTTCTAATATGTTTTGCAGTATTTTCACAGATGATGGATCATTTAATACGTTGACACATGATTGAAAAAATCCTTTGATTGTACTTACTTTTCCCATGGGTTTCATTTCATTGGTATGATCCAATAACGGAGGAAAATTGTACTCTGGTGATTCCTTTCTTTGTTGCGTTGTTGAAGTCGTCGTAATGTCCTCCTTCTAAAATTCTTGTCAGGCTTGCTTAAATGTCTCCTTCTCCTTCTGCATGTCAAAATGCTTCCTTGGTTCGGCATTCTTCTTCACCCATTGGTGTTTTAGTGGTCCTTGTCGAACTGCGTCATTTCTCATTTTATCTCCTCTGAGGGTAACTATGTTGATGTTTCATCCTTCATCCCTTTCTTCGGCTGAGATCCATTGAACATTCTGGTTGTTCTGGTTTCTCTTTTCTTGGATCTTTACTAATAGTGTCATACATTCCTCTGTATCATGGTCCAATGCACAACAATACATACACGTTGTTGGTGGAAGTGGACATTCCCTTGCATAATGTCTCGGTTGTTGACAATTATGACATACGACTGGTCCTCTACCTCGTTCAAAACCTCTTCTTGCTTGTCCTCCACCTCTATAGCATGCTCGATCTCCTCTTGGCGCATTAAACTAAGGCACCTGATTGTACTGCGTGGTACTGTACTGAGGTTGTGTTGTGTTGTACTGTGGTTGCACTGTATTTCCTCAATCTGCTTCACAGCCTAGATATCCTCTGCCTCTTCCTCGTCACTTTCCAAGCCTTCCCTCGTGGATACGGCTCTCTTCTTGGTATTCACCTTGTATTGGTAGGGTACTCCGCTACACGTCTTTCCAGTTGTCGCCAAGATCCACTTGATCTAATCGCCATCTATCATGATCGGGTCCAAGGGTTCCTCCTTCTTTCCCTTATCCTTTCCTCCTTCCATTTCTCCTCTTTCTGTAACTCCTTCCTCCCTTCCCCCATGCACGCAGGGAAGTTAAGTTTTATGATTCCATTATCATTACACCTTTGTTGTATAGCAGTATCTTAATCGAAGTATACACTGATCTAATGTACCTTCCTCGAGGTCCTCTAGAAATTATTTCTCTATTGTGATGTACGACTTTGCTCTCAACATCACAACATCCCCACGGTCTCAACATCCCCTTCTAGTGACTCGTTGCTCTCTACCCTAATATTTTCTTAATCTTCCTCTGACCCAGGGTTCATGTATGTTCAGGTTTCCAACAAAGACTCTAAAACTATCGGCCCTCCTGGTAAATGAGAAGGCAATACAGCGCATAGGGTGCACTGCACCGTCTCACCCGAGATAGTATTAATGGGTGTCTGAAATACTCATGTCTTTACAGCCTAGGATTGAGTGAGAGATTTGATAACTGTGTAAAGGGAGTGCTACTGTAACTTATTAATGCAATGCATTCCATATTTATGATTTATGCAGCAATTATAATGACTCATTCATTTATCTTCTCAAATAGCTATTGAAAGACAATAAAGACATACATGCATTCAATCACACAACATAGATATTACCATGGTTCACCCCCTCCTGGGCTACCTCCACAAATATTTGGCTCTTGTCTCTTTCATTATCGTCGTTCTGTCATTACAACGTTGCACACTTTACAATTCCCTTCAGTTGGTTCGAGATCTATTATGAGGTGGAATAGATCGCACCAAGATCCTTAGCCTACAATCTAACCCTCAAGATCTACCCTCTTCCATCCTCTCTAGCTCAACAACTTACAAAATTAGGTCATACAACAAAATATTACATATCGACTCACTACAACACTTCTCTCTATACTAACGACTAGTCTTCATAAAATCCTTCCTTATGATACCTAAGTATCTATATTTATACATTTTTGTCTTTTCAACCATTACAATATATTACAAAAACCCTAACCCTACCATTGTTAGGTCTTCCATGCATGCGTGCATGTTGTTCTTCCTTCTAGATGTTGCTTTCCTCGTGCATGCCTTCTTTCCCAAAATCACCTTGCTTTCTGCTTTGTTATGCTTCCAACATCAACCCTTACAGTATCTCCAAGCACAAACCAAGTTGCAACAATCTCGACATTAGAGGTGGAAGGGTTTTCTTCAACAATTTCATTTGGTAATCAAATACAAAAAGTGTACGAGTAACAAGGTAGCTTATATTCTTTCTAGACCTCTTATTATTGCTTCTATTATTTTGAATAATGCTTCTTTATGTCATGATAGCTATGTGGATCAATATGTTGTTGATGAAGATTTTAAAGAAGTATTTGAGAAGCTAACCCATGGTGCACAGGTACAAAACTATTGTCTGCAAGGAAAACTACTCTACCATCTTGGAAAGTTATGTATTCATACAAATGAACGAGTCCATGTAATACACTAAGTTCACGCTTCTCTTGTGTCTGGGCATTTTGGGGTAGGAAAAACTATGGCTCATCTGCAGATATTTTGTTACTAGCCTCAGATGCAAGTAAGTGTAACTAAATATGTAAAGGGGTGTGTAATGTCTTCTACTTGTAATCCCACTAATAGAAAATTGGGGCTATACTCACCACTTCATGTTCCATCCCATCCATGGGAAAGTATCTCCATGGAATTTTGTAGGGGTTTACCAATGTCGAAAAGGGGTCATGACTATTTGTATGTTGTAGTGGATAGGTTCAGCAAGATATGTATCTTGATGCCATGTAAAAAGAAAATCATTGTTGAGCATACTACTAATCTCTTCTTTCAGTATGTTTGAGTTCACTTTAGGTTACCCACATCCATTATCTCGGATCAAGGTACTCAATTCCTTGGGGAGTTTTGGAAAAGCTTGTGGAGAATGATGGACACCAAGTTGAAGAGGAGCACTGCTTTCCATCCACAGACTGACGGACATACATAGGTTGTTAACGAACAATGGTACTTTTTCTTCGAGCCTACTGTAGAAAGCATCCCAAGTTATGGGATGAACAAATACCCAATGTACAACATGCTTAAAATCGATCCTTACATTCCTCCACTGAGTGTTCTCCTTTCGAGACATGTTTTGGGTATTTTCCTAAGGTCCCTTTAGACTTGATGTATGGGAGAGATGGTGATTCAAATGAAGATAGAAATGAAGATATGGCCCGCAAGTTCATTCAAAGGATCCGACAGGTACACCAAGCAGTCAGGGAACAATTGGAGAAAATTCAAGCATAGTATAAATCTTGATGTGACAAGCACGTGGTTGATCATCAATTCCATGTTGGAGATCAGGTATGGCTTCACATCAATAAGGAGATATTGAATGGTGAACGAAAGAAACTCAATCCCATCTGATATGGACCCTTCACTATTGTGGAGAAAAGTCATACCAATTGTTACAGGATAATCTGTAAATGTGTTGAACCTGCACAGAATAGATCTAGCTAGAAAATACTACACACATTTGCAGAGAGAAATTAAGAAAGAAGAAGCAAGATAGAAAGAATGTAAGAATTCTCATTAACTGTATTCCACACCCAAAGAGTGAATAATTTACAATAGATATAGGATACATGAGTAACTAATGAGCCATAGTGGTGGTCTAGATTGATCTGGACACACACAAGCAATTATAAGAGTAAACTGCCACCTAGTCTAGTCTCTCAGGCAATTATGGGAGTGAACTACCACCTAGCTAAGTTAACTAGTCAACTAGTCTTCAATTAACTGACTGAACAAAGAGTAGTGAGTTGGTGATGATCCCAATATTGCATGGTGACAAAACCAATGCAACATCTAAACTCAACTCAACTAGTCAAACTGAAGTGTCAACTGAAAGAGAACATTCTCCACGTGGAATATTCTCCCCTAAAATATAGGAGACTAGATAATGACTAATTATGACTAATAAACAAGGAATAAACTTAGGAAAAATAAATCCTAGGTGTGTGTGAAGTAACTCCAACACCCCCTCTGAACATCACTATGGTGAAAATAAAGAATGGGTCCCGGCTACGAGGCCATGTTAGGTACCCAAATACAAAAGAGACACTGAAATAAATGAGGAAAGAAGGAAAACCTCATGGGAACAAAACCCCCCTAAAATTACAATGCATAAAATAAAAAATTATAAGGAACAAAAGGCAGTTGCTAAGCAACCATGTCCTTCACTCCAAGAAGACCTCGCAACTGTGCAAGTTTGTGCTCTTTGAATATTTTGTTGAAGATGTAGATGTCTGCACGGATCTGATGAAGTATATGCATCAATTATATTTCCACACATATCCACTTTATCTTCTTGTAATGAATAACATCCAAATAAATTTTGGATGGAATTTTGAAAATCGTGCGGTTGTTTCCAAAAAAATGCTGAAATTTTGTTGATTTTAAAACGATCATAACTTCACTTTCCGGACACTGTTTCGAACGATTTTTTTTTTTGAAATTGGATATTTTCCTGAGAGGAATTCAAATATCCAATTTGTTTCTGCAAATGTTTCTCAGAAAATATCACAATGACGTCTGATGTGCGCGGCTCCCTTTTTTACTCCTGAGATGCATGCATGGTGCATGCAAAAGTGTCTGTATGTGACTCATGAGATGCATGCCATATATCTTCTACATGAATTTTAGAAAAAAAATATGAAATGGAGTAGACATCATCTTCAATTAATGGAATACAATTTTTTGTAGACACTTGTGTAGAAATCTCTTCAAACTGAGATGATTTATCTTCCAGTGGATTTTCTACATTCTCTATCTTGTCAACATTTTGCATGCATTCTTCCTTATTCCCAAATAGAACCTCCAATCTGGTCCATAATTCATTTGGATTTGATCCTTGTGATTCTTTATATACTTGATGGAAAAGTTCGGGAGAAACAAACATGCCGATACTTCCTATGGCCATATCTTGTCTATTGAGAAAGTCATTTTTCTCATCGACAGAATCAAGCTCTACTTCCATTGCCATGGTTATTTGGTATAAGCCTCTACTTCTGAGAAGAAGTAGAATATTTGGATTCCATTCCAAATACTTATGAGGCGTGAGAAGTATTTCCGACAAATAATCCATCTTTTGTTGTCTTCAATCTTTTGTACCTGCAAAAAATGATTTGGTGTAGCTTTTGCTTAGCAGTCCATCGACTCTGATACCATGTAAATGTGTTGAACCTGCACAAAATAGATCTAGCTAGAAAATACTACACACATTTGCAGAGAGAAAAAAATAAAGAAAAAGCAAGATAGAAAGAATGGAATAATTCTCATTAACTGTATTCCACACCCAAAGAGTGAATAATTTACAATAGATATAGGATACATGAGTAACTAATGATCCATAGTGGTGGTCTAGATTGATTTGAACACACACCAGCAGTTGCAAGAGTAAACTTCCACCTAGTCTAGTCTCTCAGGAAATTATGGGAGTGAACTACCACCTAGCTAATTTAACTAGTCAACTAGTCTTCAGTTAACTGACTGAACAAAGAGTAGTGAGTTGGTGATGATATCAATGTTGCATGGTGACAAAACCAATGCAACATCTAAAATCAACTCAGCTAGTCAAACTGAAGTGTCAACTGAAAGAGAATATTCTCCAAGTGGAATATTCTCCCCTAAAATATAGGAGACTGGATAATGACTAATAAACAAGGAATAAACTTAGGAAAAATAAATCCTAGGTGTGTGTGAAGTAACTCCAACACCCCCCCTGAACATCACTATGGTGAAAATAAAGAATGGGTCCCAGCTACGAGGCCATGTTAGGTACCCAAATACAAAAGATACACTGAACTAAATGAGGAAAGAGGGAAAAACTCATGGGAACAAAACCCCCCCTCAAATTACAATGAATAAAATAAAAAATTATAAGGAACAAAAGGCAGTTGCTAAGCAACCATGTCCTTCACTCCAAGAAAACCTCGCAACTGTGCAAGTTTGTACTCTTTGAAGATTTTTTTGAAGATGTAGATGTCTGCACGGATATGATGAAGTATATGCATCAATTGTATTTCCACACATGTCCACTTTATCTTCTTGTAATGAATAATATCCAAATAAATTTTGGATGAAATTTTGAAAATCGTGCGGCCGTTTCCAAAAAAATGCTGAAATTTTGTTGATTTTAAAACGATCATGACTTCACTTTCCGGACTCCGTTTCAGACGATTTTTTTTTTGAAATTGAATATTTTCCCGAGAGGAATTCAAATATCCAATTTGTTTCTGCAAATGTTTCTCAGAAAATATCACAATGACGTCTGATGTGTGCAGCTCCCCTTTTTACTCCTGAGATGCATGCATGGTGCATGCAAAAGTGTCTGTATGTGACTCATGAGATGCATGCCATATATCTTCCACATGAATTTTAGAAAACAAATCTGAAATTGAGTAGACATCATCTTCAATTAATGGAATACAAATTTTTGTAGACACTTGTGTAGAAATCTCTTCAAACTGAGATGATTTATCTTCAAGTGGATTTTCTACATTCTCTATCTTGTCAACATTTTGCATGCATTCTTCCTTATTCCCAAATAGAACCTCCAATATGGTCCATAATTCATTTGGAGTTGATCCTTGTGATTCTTTATATACTTGATGGAAAAGTTCGGGAGAAACAAACATGCCGATACTTCCTATGGCCATATCTTGTCTATTGAGAAAGTCATTTTTCTCATCGACAAAATCAATCTCTACTTATATTGCCATGGTTATTTGGTATAAGCCTCTACTTCTGAGAAGAAGTAGAATATTTGGCTTCCATTCCAAATACTTATGAGGCGTGAGAAGTATTTCCGAAAAATAATCCATCTTTTGTTGTCTTCAATCTTTTGTACCTACAAAAAATGATTTGGTGTAGGTTTTTCTTAGCAGTGCATTGGCTCTGATACCATGTAAATGTGTTGAACCTGCACAGAATAGATCTAGCTAGAAAATACTACACACATTTACAGAGAGAAATTAAGAAAGAAGAAGCAAGATAGAAAGAATGGAAGAATTCTCATTAACTGTATTCCACACCCAAAGAGTGAATAATTTACAATAGATATAGGATACATGAGTAACTAATGAGTCATAGTGGTGGTCTAGATTGATCTGGACACACACCAGCAATTACAAGAGTAAACTGTCACCTAGTCTAGTCTCTCAGGCAATTATGGGAGTGAACTGCCACCTAGCTAAGTTAACTAGTCAACTAGTCTTCGGTTAACTGACTGAACAAAGAGTAGTGAGTTGGTGATGATCCCAATGTTGCATGGTGAAAAAACCAATGCAACATCTAAAATCAACTCAACTAGTCAAACTGAAGTGTCAACTGAAAGAGAATATTCTCCAGGTGGAATATTCTCCCCTAAAATATAAGAGACTAGATAATGACTAATTATGACTAATAAACAAGGAATAAACTTAGGAAAAATAAATCCTAGGTGTGTGTGGAGTAACTCCAACATAATCCCCCTGCGGACAAGTGGATTTCCTCTTGGATACTAGACCCCTATGACCAAGACAGAAAAGAACTATTTTGGACATTGACTTTCATTTTCATGAATCTAGACTATTCAAAGAAGAACAAGGAAGAAGGGTAAATACCTTTTTACTGACATTTGTCCTCGCTCAATCCAGGTTGATCTTAACCTCCAAGTTCTTCAGAAGGTTCTGCAATACAATGAGAAACAACAACGATACTTCCTACTCTACCATGATTAGCTTCATAATGGATCTATAAAATAAAAAAGTTCATGAAATGTACACAAAATTTAAAGGAAACAGGCCAAGCATAGATTTGTATTAATGAAAACAAAGTGAAACTCTTACAGCCATAGATAATTCTTCACACACAAAATGATCCAATAATCCACACACAGAATGATGATTCTTCAATGATATCTCCCTTATGAGATCATAATTTTGATGCTTTACAATGTCTCCCAATACCACTTCTCATGAGATCATAAGTTTGGTATCTCTCTATTTCTCCATATCCTTTTCACCATGAGGAGGCCTCCTTATATAATCTTGGAGAGACCCAACCACCTTAGATATTCTTGGGATAGGTTGAGGATATTTCTCCATCAGTTGTGGATCCTCCCTATGATCAAGCCTTGACCTCATATTTGAATCCAACAAACTCCAGAGATGAGGGGGATTTTTCCCTAATTTTTCTCAACATTCAAAGATCTCTTGAAATAGCCTAGTGCTCCATCAACAGGGTACACAGAGTGTTGCAATGCTCCCCCAAAGAAATATAGGGAGCGTTGGCACTCCCTGACAGTGGTTAGGGCAGTGTTGCCCAAATTTTCCCTAAAAAAGTCTGGCGCTCCCCCAAAAGGGTGCACAGAGTGTTGGAACGCTCCCCCAAAGAAGGCTAGGGAGCGTTGGCCTCCAAAATTGAATTTTAAGTGGTTTTCTTAATGGAAAATTCTTTGTAATATTCATCAAATGATTTATATTCCTAAAAGCAGCCTTTGAGGGTGTCTTAAGTGTCCCTGTGATGTCGTTAGAGACATGACATAACCGAGATGGAAGCATGATGATTGCGACACTTATGACACTATTGAAGTGAGTAATTTTGATGTGTAACAGATTTCCCCCCAAAGTGTGAAGTTAGAAGACAGAAACTGATGACTTAAGTACTTTGTAGACTTTTTCAAGCAAGGGTATGGATGCAGAGAACCTTGTAGAAGCTGCACACAACCATCAAACAAATATTATGACATGTTTCAAACCCAAGGCATGCATACCTATGCTTGGGTGATAAAGACTTGCAAGGTATGGTCGCCATAAGATACACTACGTATCCATAATTATATTAACAAAGAGTATAGCCACCAAAGATACAATGTGGATCTATACTTCGATGACATGAACTGATCGTAGCCACAAAAAATACACAGTGGATCTACAAGACGACAAGACATAGCCACAGACCAATACAAAGTGGATCTATGTAACAGTATATGTGTCAATATTCAAAAGAAACTTCGTCGCAACCTGGGTAAAGTACATATCAGATTGATGACTCAACCTAGGGTCTTCTTACCGATCCTGATGCAATACGAGTCTAACCATGTAAATAGATGTCTTGATGTTGAACATGGCAGAAACCACTTGATTACCGGTCAATGAGGAAAACCATTAACAAGCGCGAGGGAAATCACCATTGATGTCAATGATTCCCAAGGTACTCTAGTACATTCCAATGAATTTGAATGTATGAGATGAAGTCAGACATCCATGGAATCATCCGATCAGAGGTCAATGATGTAAACCCATTGTCGAACGTGAGGACCCTGCCATTGAAGCATATAGGTCCCAAGGTACTAACTGGTTTCTAATTCTAGCTCCTAGATAATGTGTTGAATTCGACATGAATAGACTTGTTGAAGGAGGGCCTTGGTATATCCCCCATCAATGACACAAAAATAAAACAGAGATGTAATTGGTGGATCAAAATGAACATGGACTAACATGGATATTGAAACAGGAATTTGTGATGGTTGACTCTTGAGGCGGATACTTCCCTTGTACACTGAGGCATGACAGCAGAAACTTGACATGGACCAAAACTTGATAATGAAATGGATAATGTGACTTTCAGTGGGTGACCCAAAGGAGTAAGGAAAATCAAAGGATTGGTTTAGTGTAGAGGTTCAGCGGAAAAATGTGTGCAAAGATAAAATGTCATGTTCAAGGGAAACTGTAAGAGTTACTGGAAACGTTCTCAAAAACTACTTGGCTTGCTTCCTTCAATTTTTCCCCCATCCAGATAGACGAGTACCTCTTTTTAATTTAACAAGCTCAAGGAGGGTGACACATGCTTGATATAACTCACCTTCGGTAAGTCCCTCTTCCTTTGTTTAACTAACTAGAAGAAGTAAGGGTTCGGTCCCGTATGGGCTCTTCAATGTATGATTCTTTAACGAGTCCTGAGAAGGTAAACTCGGTGGTTTTTCATATTTAGAGAGTCTAAAAATGACTTAAAGACGACTCCAGTGTTGTTCTTTTTTGTAATCTTAGTCTCACGAGGCCGAAAAAAAAAAAAAAATCATCACTCGAAAGACGTCGTTTCAAACATTTTAATGAGTGGGAAAGGAAGCAATATCACTCAACAATATTTTAATGTTTACAGAGTCTGAAAAGAGCTTAAAGAAGACTCCAGGGGGTTCCTTTTTCATATATCCATGTGAGCCTGAAAAAGAGATAAAAGGTTTCTCGGTTACATTCTCATGTTTTTATGAGTGCAAGAAAGAACAAAGACTAAGCTCAGTACTCTGCCCCCATCTTGAAATCTAGTGGATTAACTCAAAAATTATCATCAAAGGCTGGAGACATGCCCCCCAAGCTTCAAATCAGTCACCGACTTTGAGGTTGTCACCAATTTCTATACTAGATGGAGAAAAAGGATAAGGGTGGATGAAATGAAGGTTCAAATATGAGACCTAACGAAAGACTCGACTCGACATCTATGATATTTGGCGAAAAACTCGACCTGACAGAAGAGGTGACTGTTTTATTTTTTCACGAGCTTGACACAAGAAAAGAAATATGCTCAAGGCTCCAGGTTGAATCCCTAGATTTTTGTTTCATTTTTTAACGAGATTGCTACAGAGAGGAAAACTATGCTCGTAGCTTCTATATCATTTTTTAACAAGATTGCAACAAAGAGGAAAACTATGCTCGTAGCTCTTCTTGATCATGGCTTTCAAGAGGATAATGCTCTGGAAGGAGACTTAATGGGTGAAGAAGGAGAAAATTCAACATGAGGTTGATGTGTGGGTGGTGTACTGACATCTGAAGTATTAGGTACAGTTGAATCACTGGGAGGATTCGAGATCACCGGAGTGGGGAATAACCAAACCGGTAATCCGATGGTGAGTCCCGAAAGACTCAGTGTGGCAATGTACAAAGGACCAAAGTTTCGAAAAGAAGGAAAGGTTAAAGGTTCCCTGGGATAAGGGGTTCCTCCATTGGTACTCCCAGGAGTTGATGCCATTAACACTGACTCGACCTGATCTCCACTAAGTAAAACAAACAACACACGCTATGAATCTAAAAGCAAACAACCAAACAAAACTTCCCACAATGAAACCACTAGTTGGTGATGAAATCCTACATCGTGAGATCAATATAGGAAGGGGCAGGGATAGAGTGGGTGGATCAGTTATGTTGGCGAACTTCTTAACGGACTTACGCCTTGGTGCAAGCTTCCACGCAGTAAATTTGGATTTACCCTCCAAGGAGCCCAAGTGAGTTTGACCAACCTCTGTTCCAGGTATAGTGAGATTTCCCTTCACTGTCACCTCGTGGAAGACCCTAAATATTATGGCTACTAAGGTCACCAAATCGTAGTCATTCCCTGGGCGGGTACATTCAACAGTCCAGTCTGAACGTATGGGCAGGCTAACAAGTCCAAAATCCTTCAAGAGAACTAAGGACAAATGGACCGGTAGAACTCCAGAGGACCCGAACGGATTCGAAATTCATGAAGCACTAAGACCAAATGAAGACAGTTGAACCTCAAGAAGAACCCCCAATATAAGATCTGACTACTACAAACAGTTGAACCAGAGAGAGATAATCTTCGTAACTCTCTCGAACGAGGCCTCATGTGTAACCCCTGTGTGAGAGGGGGATCCCAGAAAGCCTATAAAACAATTGGATTTTCTCTCCCTATTGCAAGATGCTAATGTTTGTTTGAAAGCTTTGGAAATTTATCCTTTCAACCTATTCCAAATCCCTACACCTTAAGCTAATGCAGGTTTGCTAACAGAAAATGTAAAAATTTCTGATGAATTTTAGTTAAGCGCTTGATTTTAAGGTTGTTGTTTACTCAGAGGTGTATGAGACTGAAAACTGATGATATCATGACTCAATTCCCAAAACATGCATAAGAAATGATAAGAAGTCTTTTCTTTCAATGAATGTCTATTTAAGGGAAGCAGAAGGATTTTCCTTTCACTTTCAAACACTAAGATTCAATGAACTCATGCATGAGTCCTCAATCAAAAATCTGATTTGTGTTACAGGAAAATCCCCCTGCATACAAGTGGATTTCCTCTTGGATACTATACCCCTATGACCAAGACAAAAAAATTCTATTGTGTACACTAACTTTCCTTTTCATGAAGCTAGAATATTCAAAGAAGAAGAAGGAAGAAGGGTAAATACCTTTTTACCGATGTTTGTCCTCGCTCGATCCAGGCTAATCTTGATCTCCAAGTTCTTCAGAAGGTCCTGCAATACAATGAGAAACAACATTGATACTTCTTACTCTACCATTATTAGCTTCATAATGGATCTATAAAAGAAACAAGTTCATGAAACGTACACAAACTTTAAAGGAAACAAGCCAAGCATAGATTTGTATTAATGAAAACAAAGTGAAATTCTTACAACCATGCATGTATGTGCAGCAGCTTCACCAAGCTTGCTTTGTCCAGAACCTTGCTCAAATAATCCACACACAGAATGATGATGCTTCAATGATATCTCCCTTATGAGATCATAAGTTTGATGCTTTACAATGTCTCCCAATACCACTTCTCATCAGATCATAAGTTTGGTATCTCTCTATTTCTCCATATCCTTTTCACCATGAGGAGGACTCCTTATATAAGCTTGGAGAGACACAACCACCTTAGAGATTCTTAGGATAGGTTGAGGATCTTTCTCCATCAATTATGGATCCTCCCTAAGATCGAGCCTTGACCTCATATTCAAATCCAAAAAACACCATTGATGAGGGGGATTTATCCCTAATTTTTCTCAATAGTCAAAGATCTCCTGAAATAGCCTAGTGCACCCTTAAAATGGTACACATAGCATTACAACACTCCCCCAAAGAAGGATAGGGAGCATTGGCACTCCCTGATAGTGGTTAGGGGAGCGCTGCCCAAAGTTTCCCTAAACAATCCCAGTGCTCCCCCAAAAGGGTGCACAGAGTGCTGGAACGCTCCCCCAAAGAAGGCTAGGGAGCACTTGCACTCCCTGATAGTGGGCAAGGGAGAGATGGCCTCCAAAATTGACTTTTAAGTGGTTTTATTCATGGAAAATTATTTGTACTCTTCATCAGATGAATTCTCTTCCTAAAACTAGTCTTAAGTGTCCCTGTGATGTTGTTAGAGACGCGACATAGGCAAGATGGCAGTATGATGTTTGTGACACTTGTGACACTTGTGTTCAAGATGAGACACTTACGACACTTGTAATGACAACACTTGTGACACTATTGAAGTGAATAATTTTGATGTGTAACACCAATGCTTTTCATCTATATTTTCCACCTTATATGTATATTTACTTAGTTGTAAATGTAGAAAACGTGAAACGTTTTTAACCTCCCATGATCATGGATCAAGGTGAGGAAGTTTCAATACCTTCAATTGATTAGTTTTCTCCTGAGTATTTGGACAATTTGAAGTAAGATATCATCTTGGATAGAAGGAAGAGGAGTTCACACAGGGGTGATGTTGATTATCTTCGAGTGGGCTTAAAGGGCACATATCCAAGCAAGGCAAAGTGGATTGAGAAGGTCAAGGTGAGGGAACTCTTCCCTCACATATCTATTGATTGATGAAATATTTTGGAGGACCAAAATTCTATCAGTGGGAAGGTGTGATCCAAAAAGGATCCAAAGAAGACTAAGAATAACTCAGAATTTGCAGAAGCAACTTAGGAAGCTCGGAATGGCCTCAATAGATAGAGAAAGCGAAAAAATTCAAAGTCTTAAAAACTCAGTGAAATTGGAATCATCACAAAGAGCGCTTCTCAATATTTCCAATGGTGTAAACGGCTCGTCAAACAGAGTTACAGATCAAAATATATTCGCGGTGAAAGTTTTGGTCAACCTAGCATAGCCAATAGGGATGAGTCAGCAACTGTACTGCTGACATCAGCATCAGCATAGATGAAATAAACATTCGTACAGTGTATGTGGCACATGCAGAGGGAAACACATGTCATGATGATGTCAGTAGGCTAATATGGTATCACCAAAGGTTTCCACGTGTCACTCATTTTTGGACTTTTTCGGTCAAATCTGTGGACCAATGGGAAGGTGCCACGTGGCAGACCGTAAAACCACCTGGTAGGTGACATGGCAAAGATGACGTGGTTGTCCATGAAATGAGGTGACATGGGCCAATGAAAGGCCACCACACATCCCAGTAATGGGATTGCATGTGGAAGTGGGAAAATACCCAAGAATGCCCAACAACCAAATTTTAAAAGGGGTAAAGGGGTTGGATGGCACCAACCCCCAATCTTCTAAATTGGCCACTAGATATGGAAGGATCCACCATATCCAAACCACACTCCAAATTTATCATAAATCCCAATGAACAACACACATATATATATGCCTTATATTAAAATGGAGGTCTGTGGGCTTCACCCTGGAACCTCCTCTAACCAAAGCACTTTAAATATATCCGCCAACCAACTAGCCAAATAGATTTGTTGGTATATCCACCCACAAAAATTACTTAAGAGATGAGTTTTCTAGAGTTTGGGGGTTAGAAAAGGGGGGGCGCGATGATACAAAAGGCACGAAAATCGAGAAATTCCCCATGAATTTAATTACAGGTGCAGGCACAAAAACTGAGACAAATTTTCTCAAGGGCCTGAAAGTGCGAGACTCAGATTGAGGCATGCAGACAATATTTTTTGGGTAATTTGATGCCACAAATTCAATGGTGTTGTTTGTTTTCTGATCTGAGAAAAACTTATGCAACTTAACTCCAGAATGAGGTATACTTATGTATTTTTCCAAATTCTTTTGTTGAGTAAATAAAAAGGCCTACCCATTTGAGAGAAGGACCCGAAGATCGTCAGATCTTATAGACTCAAAGATAGACGATTGTGGTTGACTCACCAATAGTGCACAACTTCAAATTGTGGATTTTTGGTGATGAGTTAAATCACTCACAAGTTGTAGGTCCGCAACCATCCTTGATCGTGGATATGCTTCAAGAGTCTTCATAATCGTTGGATCATTTTAAAGTGGAAGGATAGGATAAGTGGGGCTTAAGGGTTGAGAATTTTATTATCCAAATACCTGTCATCTGTTGGATCACTTTTGAGTGGATGGACAGGATAATATGAAATATCTGAGATCTCGATCACCCAAATATCTAGCAACCATCGGATCACCTTAAGTGGAAGAACAAGATAAGCAAGGGCTGAGATCTGAGATCTCGATCTTCCAAATATCTGTCAGTCATCGGATCACCTTAAGTGGAAGGACAGTATAAGAAAGGGATGAGATTTGAGATCTCGATCACCTGAATTTCCGTTAGCCATCAAATTGAATTAAAAGGAAGGATTGGATAAGAAAAGACGGAGATCCATTGGATTTAATCCAAGGAAAATATGCATCGCAGACAGATCGAGTCGTTGATCTAAGATCCTGATCAAACAAACATCATTCACTTTGGGTCTAAATATGTGAGGAGGTTACGCTCCAGAAAAATATCACTTCAAGAATTCAGTTTGAGATTTGAAATTCCTGAAGCCCGGAGATCCAGAGAGCCAAAATAAATTCTTGACCGTTGGACCATCCGAAGTAATCCTCAACCGTCTGATTCAAGAGGACATGTGGCAGACCACATCAGCAAGGACGTGTGGGAGATCTACGTCAGTAGATCACGTCAACAATGACATGTGGCAGACCACATCAGCAAGGACATGTGGGAAATCTACGTCAGCAGACCACGTCAGCAAGGACATGTGGCAAACCACGTCAGCAAGGACGTGTGGGAGATCTACGTCAGTAGACCACATCAGCAAGGACATGTGAAAAACCATGTCAGTAAGGACACGTGGCACAGTCAAATAATGACAAGTCTTAAGATGAAATTGGCATTTCAGGTACGTGTAAATCATGAATTTGAGTGACACGTGGCAGCTACTCAGCCCGTGCCATGTCATCAAGTAACGTAAGTAAGTTATGTCACTCCGGGATTTTTACTTCGGTATTTTTACCACCATCACTTTCCCAAAGTCCCAAAGTCCCAAATGTCGAAATTTTGAAGTGGACACGAGACGTTCAATCTGAAAGATCACTTAAGAATAATTCTTGACTGTTGATCTACTACAGTGGAAGGATAGTGTAAGTATAATAGCCTAAGACCCAGAGTAAATGGTGGCCATCCATCTCAAAACTTGATTAAGTCTTAGCCATCGGATTAAGAAATTAAAGGATAAGTGTAAGGATAAACTTGGATTATGAACAATTGAGAAGTAATTTTTGAAAACTGGAGGATATTTTTGTTCATAACTTTCCAAATAAAAAAAACCTCTCTCAGTTTTTCAAAATGTGGTATGGTTTGAGATATATTAGACATAGAAGGAGCGCTACCAACTGTTTTACAGTGGTGCTACCTAATTTCCTATAGCAGTCACGGTTTTGATATTTGCCTTATTGGGAGGTTTCCACCTGTCAAGGAGGATTCGAATGGATTATCAAGGATCAGTTGGATGTCAAGGGACACTTGCACCTAAGAGTTAGCTCCATCAAAGGCCTCATGCATGAGGTGGAAACAATTTATTAATGACTTCCAACAAATTCCTAAAAATTAGCAGTTTGTTGGATTTTTGTCTCTTTGATTGTTGCCACCTATCTCCAAGGCTTATAATCCAATGGAGGAGATGGGATTAGACCTCCTAAGGGTATTTGGATGCTATTTTCTATTTAAGGAAGGATATCTCTTGAGGATAAGGGGTTGGATTCATGATCCAAGAGAGGAGAGAGCTAGAGGAACAGTTTATTTGCTCAATTGTAAGCCGGAGGGCCTATTGTAATTAACATTTCTACCATTAGTGTTAAGAACCAAATATCAATATAGCATAGAAAAACCTTAGAATAAGTACTCAAAGCCTTGAAAAAGAGAGAATTTCAGATAATAAGCCTCTTCGAGGGGGAAACCTCCTTTTACCCCACATAAATGTTCAAGTACAAGATGATTCCAAATGAAAATGTCTCCTTCGTATATATAGGAGACTAGGAGGTATAATTACAACTAATGGAATAAAGCTAACATAAATAAAATAACATTACTAATGTAATATGTCCCAATTAAGGGGTAATGAGCCAATATTAGGACTTAACATGCCCCTCCCCTTGAGACAAGTGTTGTCTGCAACGCTTGAGTAACTCTGGATGCTTATATATAAAAGACTCATCTTCCCAAGTGGAATCTTCAGCCGGTAGTTTCCTCCATTTAATGAGATACTTTGAAATGGATCTATTCCTTAGCTGGTGAATTATTGTGTCAGTGATGGCTTCAGGCTCCAATATGATTTTTCCTTCCTCGTCAAGTTCTGGCAATATAGTTTGAACTGGGATCTTGTCACCTATAACCTTCTTTAAGCATGAAACATGGAAAACTGGGTGTACTCG